>CANNZV010001796.1:0-128800 GCA_947561585.1 Caprella mutica | reverse complement strand
CTGCGCTAATTTCATTATTAGAGCCCGGACAAATGCCATAAAGTCCTAAAATGCCATAAGGCCATAAAATGCCATAAAGTCAATAAATGCCATAATGTCCTTAAAATGCCATAAAGTCCTAAAATATCATAAATTCCTAAAATGATGAAAAGTCTTATTTTGGCCTTTCATATTCTATTTGATAATTTAGTAAGTCGGTAAAGTTGATAGGATATATTAGCAAATTATAGAATGTTATAATTCAATCAAAATCTATCTGAATTATTATATAAATAAACTACTCCTATCACTTCAAGAATTAGCATAGTCACCACTGTATCTAGTTTTCTGTAACTCTTCACATCAATTTTTTACCATAGACTCTGTCATTAATGAAAAAAAAAAAAATTGCGAATAATCAATATAATATACTATTGAAAGAGAAATTAGTAATATTTGTAGAACCTAGCAATATTTGTAATATTTACAATAGAAAAACTGTCAGGTGACCAAAAATTGTGTTTTGTCTTGTAAGTGGTTTTTACCTGTACAACAGTTTCAGAATATCTTAATTAGTGTAATTATCTAATATATTGTTTGTTTAGTCTGAGGTTGTCTACTACGAGGGTTTACTGTAAATACAAATTTCGAATTTAATATTGGAATTAGTTATGTCTCATGAATTTCAATTTACCTAACCTTTTTTTATAATACTTTTAGGTTAAATTTGAATAAATATACTATAAACTAGATTCATTTAATTTTAAGGAATGAATTGTTTATTTGTTTTCACCATTTTTTTCATTTGAACGGACTACAATCTGCTGATTTCATATTCCAAAATGCTAATTTATTCGTTGTAAATACCTATTTAGTAATCCTAAAAGTGTATGTGTAAGTCCTAAAATCCCTTCTTTAGGTCCTAAAATATCTTAATAGGTCCTAAAATGCCATTTTTTAGGTCCTACACTGCCTTTTTTGAGGTCCTTAAATGCTTTTTTTTAGGTCCAAAAATGCCTTTTTTATAGGTCCTAAAAGTCCGGGCTCTAATCAATATATTAGTAATGGGAGGGAATGAGATCAAGAGAGTATACCTTTAACAGTTCTTTCATTAATTGCCCACCATAAACTTTCATTGCCCACCATAATCTTTCATTCTCCACCATAATCTTTCATTGCCCACTATAATCACTCGATCATTGCCCACCATAATCTTTCATTGCCCACCATAATTTTTCAATGCCCACCATAATTTTTCAATGCCCACCATAATCTTTCATTGCCTACCATAATCTTCCATTGCTCACTTCTCTCATCTCACTAAATTCTCAATTCTCTTATTTCACTCACTTCTCTCATCTTAATTCTCTCCTCTCACTAAATTCTCATTTCTCTCATTTCACTACTCTCATGATCTCATTCCCTCCCGTTACTAATATAAAGATATTAGTGCAGAGCTTCCTATGTGTGATATTGAGGGCCCATGGAATTTTAAATTAAATTTCATTTTTTTTAAAATTAAACTTGAACTTTTTCATATTAAAGGTGAACTATTTTAAATATAACTTGACTTATTTTAAATATAACTTGACTTATTTTAAATATAACATGATTTATTTTAAATATAACTTGACTTATTTTAAATATGACTTGACTTATTTTAAATATAACATGATTTATTTTAAATATAACTTGACTTATTTTAAATTAAACTTGACTTATTTTAAATTAAATTTGAATTGTTTTAGATTAATGTTAAAAAGCTGTAGTGAACTGTGAGAATTATCTAAAAAATATTATATATTTTAAAGAATATGAAATGAACTTCTTTTGAATATATTATGTCTTAGTACTCTAAGTTTATTAATCACGAACAATAATGCGGTGATTTACAGGAGCTCTCAATTGAGTTCACCGTAGTCAGTTAAATCTCTCACCAAATTCCTCTCTTAGATGCACAATAATAAAATTATAAAGAATATCTAAGAAAATTCCTCCGTTCAGATTTACATCTGAAAAAATGGGTCAAATGATAACGCCGTCTCAGCACTATCCAGCAAACTGGTGACTTCTTTCTGTGCATGTTTTTTTTTACAAAATTGACATGGAGATTAAAACTAATAATGGAATAACATGTTTTAAACTTGTTAGCAGAATAAATTTAATTTCTATGTTTTCATGTATTTTATTGTTGCTGGAAATATATATTTGAATGAATTTTTTTCTATCTTAAAAACTTTTTCTGTGAGATTATATTTTTGACCAACTTTATTGAAATTTATGTCACAAATTTTTTTCGGTGTTTTAATATAGATGATTCATAATTTAATAGAAAAAAAGAGTATCTTCAAGATAAAATAAAACATTAAAAAGTGACTCTTATAATTGGGAAAATATTAGCATCCAAGCACTCGGTTGTCTTGGTTTTTAACCAACCTGTACATAAACATGTCACAACTAACAGTTATACAGGGTGTCCGACACTTTTGTTGTCAGACTTTAACATAAGGTTGTATTCGTCGAAATAAACACTTTTTATTCTATGAAGGTATGGTCTAAAATGCTTAGTTAAGAGTTAGAAGGTTAGGAAAGTAGTATCTGTACCATTAATTATTATTAATTAACGTCATTTTTTAATGTTGCAATAAGAAACAAAACATTTTTAACAGTAATTATTAGGAGCATAAGAAACATAATCTTAAATTAAGGGGACCGTTCCCGGGAAAAATGGCAAAATTAAAGAAAAAAATTTTATTGTGTAAATAGTTGCTTTTTAACCATCTAATAGTGTGTGCAAAAGAAAGGGAAAAGGGGACCGGGGGATAGGGAGTCAATATATGTACTCTAAAAACCAACTCTCAGCCAATTATAATTCGTAATAATTAATTATCCCGCTATATCTGGTATCTAACGTGCCACTAATCAGATGCACACTAAGGTATGCCCCTCAGTTACCCGCAAACCTTCACAGGAGTCGTATGCAGCGTGTCAGATTATCAAACTTTGAATTGGATTTTCTATTAGTTCAGAGATCTAAAAATCTTGTAATTCAAAAGCCTAAGGCGTTTACAATTTTAGAGCTACGGCATTGCGATTTTTTGCATTCGATGCTCCCTGAAATTCTCTACAAACTCTGAAAGAGTTTTACTTAATTTTCGAATTATTTTTCAAAATATTGAATTTTGAAATTCATATTTTTTAAATTATTTTTTGTTTCGCTAAAAATTTCAATAATTCGAAAACCAATTCGAAAAATAAAAAAAAACGCTTCCACAGTTTGTAGAGAATCTTGTGGAGAATCGAATGCAAAAAAAACATAATGTCATAGCTACAAAATTGTAGTATCCATTTATTAATTTACACACTGTTCGAATTTTTTTTCGAAATTCGAATAACTCGTTTTCTATGGGTCGAATCGAAAGAATGTCATGACACAAAAACATCTTAGAATTCATTTTATATATGTGTACAAAGTTTCACAACCGTAGCTTCAATAATAGAAAACTTTTCAAAATCTGGGAACGGTGCCCTTAGTTAAATGTTTACAAAATGTGTTCAAAGTGCCTCCCATTTGTTGCGATTCAGGCGTTCAATCGTTTGTCCAATGATTGGCGGACGCGAGCAAAGACACCAGGTGTTCCACGAATCCTTGCGGGACAAACGTTTGAACGCTTGCATAGCAAAAAATGGGCGGCAAATTCAACACATTCTGTAAACATGTAACCTTATTTAAGATTATGTTTCTTATGCTCCTGATAAGTACCGTTAAAAATGTTTTGTTTCTTATCGCAACATTAAAAAAATTATGGTAACTATAATAATAAATGGTACAGATACTACTTTCCTAACCTTTTAAATCTTTAACTAAGCATTTTAGACCATACCTTCATAGAATAAAAAGTATTTATTTCAACGAATGCAACCTTATGTTAAAGGATGGCAACAAAAGTGTCGGACACCCTGTATAATAGTTTTACAAATATAAGCGAAAGCATTTACTGAAATCGTTTGATGATACTATTTGAGTTTTATTAATTTATTGTCAAACTGTTTGATTATATGTATGTTATGAATTATGATACAACTTCTAAAGTTAATATCACATATGTATGGTACAAAGGTATCGTATATCTGTAGCAGATTTTACAGTAATTTTTGTGAGCTGTGTAGTTACAGACCATTGAATTATTGCGATTCTTTCTCTTATGGACAGTAATGAACATATGAATTCTAATTGATTTATTATGTGAATTTTCATAGAAAATATCGCTTAACGAACTGAAAAATATGATGCCTACAAATGTAGCAAATAAAGATAAAACTGTTAAAAATAAAAACAGAGGTAATATTTTTACTGACATATTTATCAGGTAATGGCACCATAGCAAACGAGTAAGTAACACTGAAGTACTAGCACCATATATAGAGTCAAAAGGGCTGCCACAAGTGTTTGACTTCCTACCCCAGTATCACCCTAAAAATGCGTAAATTACCTTAAAACATCTAATAAACAATATTAAAATATTCTAGGTTTCTCTATTAAGAAATATATTGATTAAAATATGTATTTTTTAAACATTATGTGAAGTTGCCTATCACTTTTATGCAGCAAATCTGGCAATTTTATACAGAGAGATCACAACTGAGATATAACCACGTGCAGAGTAACTTGATCCTTATTGTAATGTGTATTAAAGAATGTATTGATAGAGAGTTGGAACAAGGTTTGCTTCTGCTCCAAATATGATTCGTGTTGCACTTTTCCATAACCGGTCCAGAAACCAGTAGAGTACTTTCACAAAGTACATTATATAGTTGGCAATTACCGAATAATTTTGCTGTACCACCCACATGAAAGGTTAAATTACATGAAAATTCACGGTTTTTTGCTTTATCATAAACTTTATCTAGATAATACCTGATTACCCAAGAATGGAATATTTTACCCTAAAGTGTAAGAACTGCCAGAGTGTCAATGCCATTGAGTTGAAACTGCTGACGGGGTGGAATTGACACTTGTTTATATCGATCAATACATAAGACTCAGGAGAATAATGAGATGGCTGCTGTTGAGGGTGTGATGGGTTTTGGAGAGGAGGGATTTGTAGTTTACCTGGAGGGTTTTGGATAAAGCTTGAAGGACGAGGACTCACTTCACGCAGTGGGTAGTTCTTGTTGATGAGGGTGGGTGGAGGGTGAGACTGCTTTCCAAAAGGTGTCTCCAAAGGGACGGCCATGAATTATGAAAACGGATAGTATTGGCAGCGATGGTAGAGCCTATTTGCTAACCAGTTTTCCAGTTCGAGTTCGATTCGTTAAAAGGTGCACAAAAGCTACTCCATGAATGCAGTCACTTACCAAGGAATGTGACAAAAAGGAACACAAGCACCGGTACTGCACTCACAGATGGAAGAGGATAAGGAAGAGGTGATAGTAAATGAGGCCTACGAGCCCCGACACAAAATCTAAGACCTTATAGTTGAAGAACATAACCTTAGCGCTATCCTTTAAAACTGCCAGTAGCATTAAAAAAAAGGATAGACATGGTAAAGATGAAAAAATATATATATAGCCCCACTTCTTTACCATTCATTACAGATACCTCAGATCGCTGAATTATCATACTTCAACTCTTTTCATGTGTAGACGTGTGCAGCTCCCGTGTGCAGCTCCCGTGTGCCTTTTACATTTATACCAAAGTTTGGCTTAGCCATTAGGCTGGTTTCAGTTCTTTGTTATTATTGTTGACTTATGTTTATCTTATTGTCCAAAACGCCCATGGACAATCCTTTAAATCATTTGTACTTTTGACGATGTGAACATTCGAGAGCTGTTCCGAATGCTGTCTGAGAAGTATGACGGTCTGGGTGCTAAGCTTCACTCTATTATGGAACGGATGGATGAGCGAGACTGCAAGCTAGAACGAATTGAAAAGGAAAATGTCTTTTTGAAGAAAAAAATAGCTAAGATTGAGGAAAGGCTTGATGACGTTGAAATGGCGGGTCGACGTAACAACTTGATATTATCCGGCCGTGAAATATCCAAACTCTAACCCAACAATAACACAGTTCAGGCGGTTGAACTATGAATTTTCACCTTCTAATGTAGTATCAGCTTATCGTATGGGAATGAAAACCTCTAATCAGTCCTCTGACGGTAGGAACGTTGTGTTGAAGTTAGTGGACTATGAAACGAAGGTGGATATCCTCTCTGCATGCCGTACGGCAAAACCACCTGATCTGTACGCCAACGATGATCTCACCCCATCTAAAGCTTCACTTATTTATACAATTAGATCTGTTAAGAGAAAGTTTCCAAATAAAATTGCTGCTTGCGGATCATATGATGGAAGGTTGTTTATTTATTTACGACCACCAGATAATTCAGCCAGAAGCCAGAGAGCGTACGTCAGCAGTTTGTCTCAGTTTGACCTGCTGCTCAAGGACGGTGGCAAATGACTCCTAACAAAAAGTGTAACTAAAATATGTTCACCCTACTGCAACTTCATCAACCTTCAATATCATCTAACATAGAACAATAATATTCTATCCTGTTTTTCTACTCAGGCTATTATATCCTTAATGTATATATTTTGTCCTGTGTATTGAACTGCTGTATTACTATTGCGTAAACTTACGTATATTCCATGTGTACGTATCGATTTGCCTCCACAGTGGTACAGTTTTAGTAATTGTATAGGTTTGCATTTCCCAGAGAGTCAATCGCAAGAATTTGCCATTCATTTAGTAATTAGTAAATTACCTTTCACAGCCCTAATGCCCACTACATGCTAGATTTGTGTACTTGCATATATAGTGTCTTTAAATTTATTCAGGTTTGTAAATGAATAACTTACTGAATAACATTGATCCAGATATGAACCATTTTAATTCTGTTTTCCCTGAATTTAATTCAACTAGTAGTTCTAAATATTATAATGTTGAACAGTTTAATAAATCAGTTAATGTAGGCAGTGGGGATTTAAGCATAATTTACCTAAATATTCGCTCTCTCTATCCAAAACTAGATGAATTTAAAGCCTTCTTAGGGTCTTTAGCTGTTAATTTTGATGTAATATGTCTGACAGAGACTTGGTTAGATCAATATACTGTAAGTTTGATAAGTTTTGAAAACTACGCACATTTTCACTGCCTTCGTAATGATAGGAGAAGGGGTGGTGGTATTAGTGTATTTCTGAACAGTAAATTTAGAGGTAGTGTAGTTGAAAATATGACGATGGCTGTGCATCATAATTATTGAAACTCTGTTTATTAAAAGTAGGAGCGAGGATGGCATAGTATTGGTAGGTTCAGTGTATAAGCCCCCGGCTGGTAATCGGTTACTTTTTGTAGACCAACTAGAGAATTTAGCTCAGCATGCCAGTCAGAGTAATTATGAAAGTAGATTAATGTGCGGTGATATAAATATGAACCTACTTGAAATGGATAGTGACCCAATTACGTCTAGCTGTCTCAGTTTATTTTCATCATATGCTTATCTGTCCCTCATAACTAAGCCAACTCGAATAGTTAATGAATCGTGTAATCTAATTGACAATATTTTTCTCAGAAGTTGGACAATACTCTGTCAGGTATCATTCCTTGCGACTTATCATTATATAATATTTTCTGTTCATAGTCAATTCTTCAGATCACCATTTCTCAATAATAATAGGTCCGTAAAATTTAGATTATTGAATCATGATACTATAACTGAACTGATTTCTGCTGTGCAGTTATGCGAATTTACTGATGTTTTGCATTGTAACGATATTGACAGGTCTTTTGAAATGTTTAGTGATAGACTGATGTTTTTGTATGACAGCTACTGTCTTATAAAGACAAAAACTGTATCCTATAAGGACTGTGTTTAACCCTGGATTGACAATGAAGTGAAAATAAAAATAAAAAAACGACAAAATTATCATATTCTGTTCAAATTAGTTAGAATTAGTAGACTAACTTACAATAGATACCGGAATATGGTTACTTCTGAAATACGAACAAAAAACTGGTTACTATAACAGAAAGTTTTCTGAGCATAAAAATAACCTCAGAGCTACATGGAAATTAATTAATGAGGTAATTAAGCCGTATGTTAAGGATAAGAATTTTGATTATAAACTATTGGATGGTAGTTCAGAGGTAACTGATTCCTTGGAAGTGTCAAATTTGTAATTTTTATTTCTCTAACATAGCATCCAATATTGTAAATTCATTTATGCCGTCAACAGTAGATTTCAAGCAATTTCTTTCTGGGAATTATGTATATTCATTCTATTTAAGATCTGTTTCTCCTGAGTTAATCAGCAAAATTATTTATAGTTTCCAAAATTAATCATGTCATGTAAATGAATTACCCATAACAGTACTCAAGTCATTAAGTAATCTAATCTCACCTGTATTATCAACTCTAATTAATCGTTCAATTTCATCTGGACTCTTTCCGAATAGACTAAAAATTGCTAGAGTTGTACCAATTTTCAACTAATACCAACAATTTTAGACCTATTTCAATCCTTAACAGCTTTTCCAAGGTTTATGAGAAAGTGGTTCACTCACAATTGTTAAATTACCTTGAAACTCATAATGTACTGTATAAACATCAATATGGGTTTCGCCAGAACAAAAGTACAACTCAGGCAGTCGTTAGTCTTTTACACAACATTTATGCAGCGCTTGATGATAACAATTTATACTTTACTGTATTTCTTGATCTAATCAAGGCATTTGATTGCGTATCTCACGAGATACTGCTGGAAAAGTTATACTTTTATGGAATACGATGCACCCCACATGACTGGTTCCGATCCTATCTTTGTAATCGTAAACAATTTGTAATGATTAATGGAGCTAAATCTGAGGATCAATATATCTCATGCGGTGTGCCCCAAGGTAGAATTTTGGGTCCCTTACTATTTCTGTTACATGTCAATGATTTACCTAATTGTAACGACCATTTTGATTATTGTTTATTTGCTGATGATACGGCAATATCTTTTAAATTTCCGAGAGTAAATGTTATCTCTATACATGTATTATCAGGGAAACAAATTATGAATACAGTTGAAATAAAAAACGTGGATTTTTCAGTCAATATTTTGAGATGTGGCACCGTTGCTTAGGATAAAGCCCGCCTTTTCATAGTAACAGGAAAAGATGCCAATAAATTAATAGTAAATGACAATGAAGATACCAATTAGTGAATTTTAATTGAATATGCAAAGATGGTGTCAATTAAATTATGTCATAGTAATATACAAACTTAACATTTCTTTTTAATCAATAAAAACTATTAATCTTTCGACGAAATATTATTTCTCATACATTTTAAACATATGTGTAACTACGGTAACAGGGACTTCATAATCTAGTAAACATGTAGTTACCCTGATCTAGACCTGTGTAGCAACAGATTAAATAATGTATCAAATTATGATGGAAATAAATTAATCTAAGTTTTCATTCATTTATTGTCTCTGAATTGACTTTCTTAAATTTAATATTTATCAACTTTTCATATATTAACCTTCGGCACAGTACGATCAGTTGAGAAAGTTTTAACTGAAATTAAAGCTTAATTTTTACATTCAATACACTCTAAGAGCATCACAAAAGATCTGGAATAAAGTGAATTTCAATTATTGTTGAGACCAGCTACGAGAACAGCCTAACACATCTCCTGTATTTTATTAGGGATTCCGTAAAAAACGTTAGTAATCTTTTAAATTCATCAGATTCGTCTGGACTCTGAAACAAACTTCAAATTGTAGCCCAATAGGCAAACTAATTACGAAATTTAACTTTAATGATTGAAAATCGGAAGATTTCGTTAGGATTTCCATTTATTTTTTACAGAGGAAACACTTCCTTAATTGTTCTTATTTTTATGAACGAGAAAGATTTGACTTTAATACCTCCATAAATTTATTTGTATAGATAAAACAAGTACTGTAAAAATATTTTTTTAATATATAGACTATTTTTCTCTAAATAATTATGTAAAAAATAGAATCAAAGCATATTTCGTATTCAAAATGCTTAACAAAATCGTAATTATTTTTATTAATAATTACACATTAAATTGGCAGCCCGTCATTTATTTCCAACCCTAAAGCAATTTCCACATTAGTTTTTAATCGGACTAGGGGTTCAAAGATTTTGCATTCTACTCTAACTCATATTAATGATGTAAAAAAGATACAAGGGACTTCGTAGAAGCAGTCAGAAAGAAAATAGTTAATGTAATCTAGATGATGAGACATAACACCTTGCAATTGAACATTTTAATCATACGAATGCTTATTAGCGCCCAGGAGCTCTATCTTGAAGCTGAGGTAAATGGAAGAGAAGGGGGATGGCGTCCCTTGGGCCCCGAACTGTTGTAATTTGGATAAGGTATTGTCTTTTTTCATTTTTACCATTTTTATTATCTTAATCATTTTTTTAACGCTACTTGCAGTTTTGGAGAATAGCGCTAGGGTTATGCTCTTCAACTACGAGGTCTTAGATTTTGTGTTAGGTAGGCTCGTAGGCTTCATTTACTATCAACTCTTCATTTTCCTCTTTCATCCGCGAGTCCAGGCACCGGTGCTTGTGTCCCTTTTCGTCACATTCCTTGGTAAGTGACTGCATTCACGGAGTAGCTTTTCTGCATCCATGAGAATAGTCACTGACGGTGGTAGGTGACTTTGATCATGGAGTTACTTTTCTTTCTTACTGCTTCTTCCAGTCCTTTGTATTTAATTTCCTTTTGACGTCAGCGAAATAGTCACGATATGACTGAAGCAGAAGTTAAACCCCTACTAAAATAAATAAATTAAAGTATATAGCTATCAACCAAATTAATATATAAGCATTCTAGAAATAGCAATAAATGAAATTTCTCCTGATAAGGTGCTAAAGTATCACAGTACATTATGCATCATATCCCATCCGCGTTAAGAAATAATTTTCATATTCACAAAAACTGTAGTTCCACCTATACAAGTATACAGTCATCAGTTTGAAATTTTATAAAGGACTTTGAAGAAAGGATTTTTACAGAAGGGATTTCTAATTCACCTATCACCAAAGTTAAAGGACGCAGGAAAGCTACTCAGTGAAAATACAATCACTTAGTAATAGTAACGCGAACAATGGTGACTGCACTTAAACATATGTAGGTTACAGAAAATTATGTCTACGAGCCTACCTATAAATTAAGAACTTAATACTACCGTTGCTGGTAAAAACATACGCTGAACTTCTGATGTTTCTTGACAAATTTCTTTGTTCGATAATTGTTTTAAGAGTTTAATTTTCGTGCGATTTTAATATATTAGCTCATATTGAATAATACCAACCACATGCTTAGTAACATTTATTATCGGTGTTGTCATAGCTTATTTATTTATAATTAAGTAATTGCAATAGTGTTGATTATTTGCAAACCCGTTTGGCAGGCGTTGTTTATGAAATAAGCTTTTTAAATAAATGCTTTTGAGAGGTACTTATATTATACGTATCAATTCCTGTCCAAATTAATATATTTCATTGATAATGGTGTAGGGAATGTCCATATTCTCGAATAATTGAACTCTCTCTAAGCTATCGGAGGACACTCCGTTACTGATACTTAGTTTGCAAAGCACTAGTGGTATAGAAACGAGAAAACTGTCCATTTTTAATAATATAATTTCCTCTAATTTTCATTATTCCATGGAAGTTAATATATCCAGTGAGTGAGTGACTTTAAAGAAAAATTGAACTCAGCTATTGCGAGAAGTAGATTAAACTATTTTTATAGGAGATATTTCGTTTTTTGGCTAAGACCGCTGAGTCCACAAATGGGATATACAAAAATTGAGAAACACTAATAGTATATATTTTTGTAAATTAAGATGATTCATGCCAAAGACAATTTGCATATCTGTACTGAATATTAGGATATTTAATTCACCATGAATTAGTTACATCCACAACAACAATCAGTTATTAGCTATAGCTGTAAACTGTATATTTCGCTTCGGCTAAAATTTCCCCCTTCCCCCAATTCTCCCTTAGAGGAAGATACTTCTTTAAGGTGCTTCGATAATGATGAAATATAAACTATACTGTTTTAATGTTTGGTGTATTTACTTATATTGCTTTACTATAAACAGTAAAGTAAAGATTTTGTCACTATTGACATTACGGGGATAAAGCTTTCTCCCATTTACCCACACGAGCCATTAACCTATCATTATAAAATTATTTATAAGACTGCATATAATATTATCTATCGATGGTTGCGCTAATGATAGATCCAAAGACGTTGCAACACGATTGACCGATTACTATTATTATTTTAGGTGTTCCAAAGTTTTCCCTATTCACATTAACGAGGTGATCCAAAGTGAAGAAGACATCGTAGAAAAGGGGATAGCGAAACTTTGCTCCTTGCACTAGCCACTAGGATGCTTACCATGGATATAGCAAGGCAGAAAGAATAGAAAAGAAGAGGAAGAAGTTGAGAAAAGATACAAAAGAAAGCTGAAGAAAAAGGGCACCAAACAAAACTTAAATACTAAAATATAATAAAAGCTCCATCAGTAATCTATCTAAGAATATATAGATATATAAAACTCGTTTTGTCTTTGTAAGTCTCAGGTATGGTGTTAAATAATAATTTATTTAAATAAAATCATCTCGATTATATTGTTTAGAACTATGTAAATTGATTGAGTTTAATGTTATTATTATTTGATTAATTAAATTTGAGCTTACTGTTGTGAGTTTCTTAAGATTTGTTCTGTATTTTCAAATGTAACTGGACTAAATGCAATATTTTATTTACAATTAGTACAATTTTAATTTATCATACCTATTCCTGTACAGTTACGTAATTCTCTATCAAGATGGGGCAACTAAAAAAACACTCAACGCCATACGTTCCATCAAAGTGACAGTATATTCATATAAGTATATAATACTCATAACTGCTAGCAGAGTCTAATTTCCCGTATAAAAATCTTTCAAACATATAAGAGTGTTTCAGTTTATTTCTATTTGAAATGTAATTTATTTGTAAAAATTATTTCGTCAATAGTTGATTCTTTATCCTAATATATGATACTCTTATGGTATACTCTTATATGATACTAATATAGTTTTTACCTTACAAATTCGATTCCTTGTTTTCGAGCCACCCTATACAGTATACAATGGGAACACCCTATATAGTTTTCGAGCCACCTATAGAATATCTTCTCGGTAGATTTTAATGTCTCAGTTTTATGAAACTAAATCTTAACTTACTTCAGTAAATAAATTATTCTTCAGTAAGTTATTTAATCTGGATTCGAATTAAGTGGTGACAATAAAATTGAATCCACTACTAAATAGAACTCTAATATCCTATTGAGCTCAGCTTTAATATCGGCTAAATAGAACTAAACATATAGTAAATTCAAGTCTGTAAATTTGGTAGATACCTTTTTCTTTTCGACACATTGTAATTGTATAGCTGCCAATTAAAAAAATTAAGATCAATGAATTTAAATGTCTAAATCATTAGTTATAGCTTAACCTTAAATATGTATATTTTAAAACTATCTATGATCTAAGTCAATAGTTATAGATTCATAGATGGAAATTTCAAAAATAAAAATTGCAATTTTTAGGTGTTGCGCATTTGGTAATAATTGGGAAAATTTATGAAATTTCAGCATCATACACAATTACTTCAGGACAGTTGCCAAATCAGAATATCATAAGGACAAGGTTAATATTGATTTTCTGATTCTCAAGCCTCCGTACCTTTTTCTTAGATTATTGCAAAATAAATACTATCTTCAATTTCTGTTCCTTTAAAGTAAATCTCAAATCCAAGAATTTTGTGATTAAATTTAAATTATGAAATTGGTGGTTTAACTTTACATCGGAACAAAAGGCAAAATAAATACAAGGAACTTTAAGAAGCAGTCATAATGGAAAGTGGCTCAATGAATAAAGTCACTAACTATCAGTCGGTGACTGAGCTCATTGATACAGAAAAGCTACTATAAAGGAATATGATATAAGTGACACAAGCACTGGTGGCTTCCCTTAAGATTTCAAGAGGAAAATGAAGAGGTGATAGTTTTAAGCCTACGCCCCACCTAACACAAAATTGTAAGACCTACTAGTTGAAGAGCATAACCCTAGCGCTATACTATAAATCTGCAAGTAGCGTTAAAAATAATAAATACGATAAAATTTACGAGTGATATAGTTCATGAATGATATACCTGAAATAAAAACAAGTTTGATGATTATATAATATATATAACGAAATTGTGAATATTGAAATATTACAAACAGAACCTTTGATAAATTTAACCATACACTACACCGCTTAAATCATGACACCTGTCTTTTTGATAGATTTGCAGTATTTCGATCATTTTAGCGATATTCCGCTAGATTTAGTGGTGTTGTATATAATTTGATCGAAAGAATTATTCTTATTTGTTTAAAAGATATCCTGCCTTTGGTAGTCTCTTGGTTATATTGAGATATTGCTATTGAGTGTTAAGAGTTGCTAAATATAATATATGATGCTACAAATTTAATTTTTTTGATTTCGAAAGAATTGATAAAGAATTTGAAACTTACTCACCAAAATAGTTCATTAAAGTATATGTTCAAATATTAATAATCATAATTTAATATTGATACCATGCATCTTTGAATATTCAATTAAAATTCACTAATTGGTATCTTCATTGTCATTTACTATTAACTTATTGGCAACTTTTCCAGTTACTACGAAAAGGCGGGGTTTATCCTAAGCAACGGTGCCACATCTCAAAATATTGACTGAAAAATCCACGGTTTTTATTTTAACTGTATTCATAATTTGTTTCCCTGATAATACATATAAATCAGAATCTTTCTTCAGTGTCAGATTGGTTGGCAGCGAACAAGCTTTGTCTTAATGAACAAAAATATAAGTACACTGTTTTCTCATACAGAGGTAACTTTGAACTTCAGTCGGTTAGAATGAATGGTGGAAATGTTGGATGGGTAAACTCAATTAAATATATGGGTGTAATCTTAGATAATAATTTAAATTTCCATGAACATATTGAATTTCTTTGTGGTAAGTTGTCTAAAAGTGTGGGAATTATGTCCAAAGTTAGGCATTTGTTACTGCGGAATATATTGTTATCTGTCTATTATTCAATGATTTATCCTTATCTTGGCTATTGTATTGAAGCCTGGTTTGAAGCAGCTAACTCTCTGACAAATGGATTATTTATTCTGCAAAAAAGATGTTTAAGAATAATTATGGGAGCGGGCTATCTTGATCACACTGATGCTTTCTTTAGAGAACTGGAAGTTCTGAAATTAAATGATATTTTTACTTGTAAAATTGGCTACTATTTATTTAGAACTCTTAACATTGGCAAATTCGATGCTAACCTCTGCACTTATATTGACAACCATACTGATGAACACTCCTATTCTACTCGCAATAGATCAATGATTACATTGCCTCTCTATCGTAAAACTAAGTCTCAATCGTCAATTTATTATAACGGGTGTAAAATATGGAATAATATCGATCCAATTATTAAGAAATGTAAAACTGCAGCATCTTTCAAAGCATAATATAAAAAATTGCTTTTGGAAGCTTAATGTACTGTAACTGTATGTTGTTGTATACGGTTAATAGAGTATGATTGAAATGTGTATATATTCCTTGTTTGTATTTTTATCATAGTGCGTTTCTTTTTTTTTCCGGTTTTTTAATCTTTTATTTTTGTTTACCCATGAAGCATTGTGCTTTCTCGGGTCATGTAGCCCCTTATACTATTAAATATGAATGAAATTGTAAAGATTAGGGAGGCCCCGGCCCTAATTTTATTATAAAGGGTGCTAAAATAAATAAAATAAAATTAATTAAACTATTTTTATGAAATTAATTCATGTTTAAAGTGTAACAAAAGCTAAAATGGAAGATCATTAACTAATAAAGTTAGAGTTTGACATCAGTCGACTTTTGAAAAATATATATATTTTCTTTTAAATATATGTTGTTAGTAATTAGTAATATACAGTACTTCTGAAGATTCTATTGTCTGAAATACATCGGACAACCAGAATTTTTTTTATTATATGCATGAAACTGTGATTTTCATCGCCTGTGTTTCAAGTTCGTTAAATACAGCCATCAAACAGATCACAGCGCCATTTCTGCGCTGTTTGTTTGCTGTGTTTAACGAACTTGAAACAATAACGGCTCGAGCCCAATTATATATGTCATTAATTGAGATTAATTATTTAATATGAAGTAAACTAAAGCGTGAGTAAAAAACATACAAAAAATCAGAGCAACGATTAAGATATCGTGGGCATGCGCTCTGTCGTTTGTAGTAGTGTGCATTTCCTCTTTAGGTGACGCTGCAGTTCAGAAATATTTAAATATAGTTTTTATATCGGATTATTAATAACAAATATACATTTTTTATAAATGCCTCTCTATCAATTTGAAATAAGAAAAAAGTTTGTTCAAAGGATTACTGCCTCATTAATACACAATTTAACAAAAAATCCCGTAACAGTTCAATTTTTATTGAATTTTCAATTACTAAATTACTTTTAAAATTTTTTAAATATCATATATAAATACCAAACTTAGTACAAACTTAATATGCAAATTAATTTATTCAAATAAATATTTGAATGAAAGTATGGTTCATCTGACAGTGTTGATTGTTGACTGTATTAAATAATAAATTAATAAATATTTAACATTTATTTGATTTGAAGATTCTTTAAACCGTTCATGAATGATAACTTCATATAATTTAGATTATTTAATGGACCATGAACAAACAGGGTAGTTTACCAAACAAATAGTTTTCTGATTGTTGTAAATATAGAAAATACAATTGTGGGTTAACTATTTTATAAATATTTTTGATACAATGATTTATTTCGATTTAGCCTGAAAATATATATTTCAAGAGAATTAAAAACTTTCATCTACATAAAACGCAAATGAATATGAATTAAATATGTAAGATATTTTCTCTAAATAGAACAGCCAGTCAAATCTGCTGATGTTTTTAACCCGTGACAGGAAAATTCTTCCAAAGGAAAATTCGTCCATTCAACTTTGAATTTTATTAGCAAAAACCGTGGAGTTTTCAGTCAATATTTTAAGATTTGACAGAGTGGCATAACATAAGCACCTCCCACACGTAGTAAGAAAAGGATGCCAATTAGTGAATAGTAAATGACTATATAGATACCAATTAGTGAATTTGTTGAATATTTTGGAAGATGAAGAAAATTTTATTTTGTCGTATTAATATAAACTTAATATCATATGATTTTGATGAAATCTATATTTATTTTAACTATTCCGATGAGCTATGTATATTTTTCTTA
Organism: Caprella mutica; assembly: GCA_947561585.1. Lineage (NCBI taxonomy): Eukaryota > Metazoa > Arthropoda > Malacostraca > Amphipoda > Caprellidae > Caprella > Caprella mutica. The sequence goes on along the minus strand of CANNZV010001796.1, from coordinate 111,422 downwards.
TTTTTCGATTAAGTGTAGCTGAGAAACAGTGAATTCAAGATACGCTAATTGAGTGGTTACCTAAAACTACTAACGGGCAGCGACCGATTTCATTGTATATCAAATTTTGATGGAAAGAACAGAATCTATGACTTAATTGATTTTCATCTTCAAAATATATTTCCACTCATTATTTTCTATTAATAAACAATTAAAACCTTATAACTATATTGCGTTTGGCATAACACAAAAAATATTTGGCTTCCTTGGATTTAATATCTATCATCTTTTACTACACTAACCCGCCATTCAATATAAACTGTCAGGCAAATTAAAAATACATTTATAAAAGTTTTTCAACTTCTAAATTAAATACACAGTCGTACCTATGATCATCGTAGAGGAATCTTTAATAAAGGGAGTCATTGCTGCTCCCGCTTTATAGGAGTGTAGAAAGGGTTGTTATAATATCTTCATAAATTAATTATTATGGATACCCCAAAAAAATATTAAGGTAATTTATATATACAGTTATTCTTCACAATATTAAAAAAGAAAAAAATAACAAATATATCTTATTCAAAGTATTTAATATATTTTCTTTGCTTAATTAACTTCGCTAATAATCTCTAATTCACTGTTTGTGAATTGATACTCATTTATTTTCTAGTCCAGTCATATAATTCCAACGCAAAACATTAGTTATTTTCTGAATCATAGATTCTGAATTCTACTCTGACTAAATAGATGAAATGAAAAAAGAGATACAAGGGACTTCGAAGAAGTAGTCAGATAGAAAAAAAGTTAATGTATAGCCAGCCTAGATGGTTAGATATAATACTTTTCAATTGAAGATTTCAATCTTACAGAGTAGAGCCAAAAAAAAATGGAAGGTTACGTTTTCCAAATTAACATCTAAACATGATATAAGAATAAATGTAATTTCTACATCAGGGAATCTAAAGAAGCTCTTTATGTTTCTCATCCGTCCGTTCACCTCTAACAGCTTTCAGGAGAAGCCGTTATGGGATTCTATGCAAAATTGATATAAAAGTTTGCACTATTAGAAAATTTGAATAAAGTGAATAAATTTTCGACTAATCTTTCATGATCATGAAAATAATCACGTACTTAAAAGTATCAATAATTATAGTGCATATCACTTCTTCATCGAGGTATAAATTAATTTTCATATTCAAAATTTATTTCTAATCCAGCCTCCTTTACTTACAAGAATGAAAATTTATCTAGTATAAATAATTGCATTTAATTTAAATTAGACCTTTTCATCTTAATTTTCGATATAATGATTCTGTGACAATCAGTCTTCCCCCTTCATTTTGATTTATTCAGAATGTGGTATCTAATTGAGGTGAATAAGTCACCTATTACCACCAAATGGTTATGAAAGTTACTATGTGTAAATACAGTCACTTACAAAGTAATGTGACCTAAAGTAACGCTTAGGATACCTAACTAGTATCCTTATATTATCATTTCCGGTAAAAATGCATTGAACTTCTGAGGTGTATTGAGAGTAAATAAAGTTGTTCATGTTTCAAACAAATTTCTTCACTGCTAATTTGTATTAGTTAATGATATAATTGGCCAAATGATTTTTTAATTTTGGCTTATAGAGTGTGTAACACCAACCACATGCGGAGTAAAATTTCATGTTTATACCTCTTTAGTAGAGAAATAGAGTATCTTTTCATGCTTTCTACGCTAGGTTATCTCAAAACGCCTTTATTATCTTCTCCCTTCTGTTTTGCTTTTGCTTCGGCTGTAATCTACCGTTTTCTGTCAATATACTGTTATCAGAAAATAAATTATAAAAATTTCGTCTTTTCATCCTATTAGGCTCTAGGCTAGTCGTATTGTAGGTTCCTCTTTGACTGTATCTTCAGTATGTTTGACACCGGGATGGTGTCAACATCTCCCTTCCTTCTGGGAGGTATGGCGGTGAAAAAATCTCGACAATGATTCAACTTTTAGTCGAACTTGTCTCAATGAAATCAAATTATTCAGCTGCAAAACTGAAAGATTGCTGGGATAGCATTTTTCAAAAGTTCGTCTAAAGTACCTAGTGTAAATTCGAAAATAGAACTATCCTAGGTGGATTTCGAAAATAGTGCTAACTTAGTGTGATTTCGATAATAGTACTACCTATTGTGATTTCGAAATTGTTATTTGAAATATAATACTTACCTAGTGTGATTTCGAAAATGTATTTTGAATTAATTTTCTTAATTTCAACTAGATGAATTCCCCGCCTCCTGCCCAGAAGTATTAACTAAACGCCTTAACGTATTTCCCTGCAGCCTAACTGTGCTGTGTTTTTCTTCACTACACTTCATATTTATATCCTTTTACTTCAGATTACATCAGAATATATCAATACTATAAGTAAATTATGCAACCAATTACTATGAGACGTTGCAAAGTTTGTGTGCACAAATTCCATCCATGTGCCTCACATGAGCCACGGGTAGCGTGTGTCACGCGATCAGTCACAGATGACCCAAGGAAGTGGCTATACAATCCCGAGTCCTGCGCCCTCTGTGCTCCAGCTTTTGAAGCTGCTAAACGAGGAGACATCGTAGCAGAAAGGAACCTTATTCAATGGTTTAGAATGCTCTGTGTCCATCGTACAAGGAGACACAAGGCCTACAATATGACTATGGCAGAAGCCTATGATTTTTGGGTGAGTTATTATCTTATAATAATTATCTGTCATTTTCCATACTTAAGATGGCATTATTCAATGCTAATTATTATGTATTCTTTACATTTCAGGAATCTAAGACGATTCAAGAAAAGTATAATGCTATAATTCCGGAGGAGAAATATGCATTTGATGGACGTTAGTCATCAATATCTTCAGAGAGACAGAGAGAGCATAAATCTTCAGATAGTGAATCTGTTTCTTCATCTTGTTCTCGAAACCGTAAGTTACTCTATGAGTGGTTATAACAATTTTATATTAACGCATTTTCATGCAAATGTGTTATTTCATACTTGTTTCTACAGATAAATCCAAGGAAACATGTACTACTAGCTCTGGAACTCCTGCTGTTCAGATCCAACCTACAATCTCTCGTCCGAAATCCTCTACGACAGAGGAAGTGAAAAATATGACTGACTCTTAAGTTGAAGTTATTTCAACTTTGCAGAAGAACCAGAAACTTACGCAATCTGAGATAGTTGAGGTATAACAGGGTATTAAAGATATTTTGAATCATCTACGAGACCCTAAGAAGATACCAGAGCAATCAGATTTAAATCATGTTGATGGTAGGAACACATCAAGACGCTCAGTATCTCCAAATCATTCTGAATGTTCTGAGTTCTCACAGCTCCACTATTCTCCTCCCGATCTTAACAATAGCAGTGATTTGGAACCTCAGTTTACTCCTGCCATTTCCCACTCTTCAAATGAAGACAATACAAATGAATCCACTTTTCACTTAACAAATAGCCATTCTGCTCCTAATCAAGCAACAATAGATAGAGATATTGAAACTAAATCCATCAAAATATTATACAAGGGAGTGGGCTATAGTGAAAGTATGGGTTTCACCGTTACCCAATTCAATCCGATTCTCTACATAGTTTCTCAATTACCGGACAAATCATTGAAGCCTCTTTTAGAGGCTTCAAATATAATTTTACAGGAGGAAGACCAAGAAAGTAACTTTTCGAATAGAGAGATCGTTCGTAAAATGTATTCCTGGTTTGATCAGCACCTGATTAAAGCTACAGGATGTATTCCTGACCCTAACGCAATCACTGCGACATTGTCACTGACTAATATCAATAACGAAAAACGTGCAATTAATTTGGCAACACCAGAGCCCAGTAATCACAGACCTTCAAACAATAAATTTGATATTAAAGCAACTGATAGTCAACTGTTCAGTTTTCTAACTGGAAAGAGATTAGAAAATAAGGATTTAAAAGAGGTTTTCATTGGGAATGGATATCATCTCCACCAGCTCTCAAAATGCCATTAAGAAGAGCAGCACCGACACTTCTAAAGGAAGCTGTCCAAGATCTCTTAAAAAGAAAGCTATTTACGAAGTTCCATGTCAACCGTGTTTCCAATCGCCAATATTCACAGTTCCAAAATCTTCTGGAAAAATTCGATTAATTTTAGATCTCAGCCAGTTAAACAAGCACATCAAAGCACCAACTTTCAAAATGACAAATCATGTAACTCTCGCGAGATTACTTCAACCTCCAGCTTGGTTAACCTCAATAGATTTGCAAGATGCGTACCTCCATATACCAATAAGACCCAATTTACAGAAATTCCTGTCTTTCACAATAGATCATCATCTCTACTTTTTCAGGGCCCTGCCATTCGGGCTGAATGTTGCTCCACAAGTATTTACACAAATCCTCAAATGGCCACTAAAATTATTACATCAGAAGGGAGTACATGTGGTGGCATATCTGGACGACTGGGTGATTTGGGCTGCTTCCCAATCCCAAATAGGAATTCATACACAACAAGTCATAGATACTCTATCCAGACTAGGGTTCCTCATAAATATCGAGAAATCACAACTAGAACCAGTTCAGAAATTGGTTTGGCTGGGAATAAAATGGTTTCCAGATACCGGTCACTGGGTTTTACCAAAAGAAAAGCAAGTGGAGATAATGCTTCTGGCACAGAAGTTCATGGAGGAACGGCAAACATCAAGAAGACAGTGGGAACAGTTTCTGGGTAAGATATCGTTTGTTTGTCAGATATACAAAAGTCTCCGTCAGTATTTCTATCCTCTGGCGAAGACACAGCGAATTTCTTCAGCAGTCAACAGAGATGTTGTACGGCCACTACCACAAACGTTCCTGTCAGAATTAATTCCTTGGACCTCATTGGCTCTATTTCATCCACCACCAAGTTTCCGCCCACCACCACAGACCATTTGCATGTGGACAGATGCGTCTTCAAGTGGTTGGGGAGCTGTTTTAGAAACAAACATGACAAGTCAAGGACATTGGAATTCAAGGGAGGCTGTCTTACACATCAACGTGAAAGAAATACTGGCCGAGATGAAAGGGATTTTAGCATTCAATCTGAAAGACATCAGTATACATCTTTTTATAGACAACGAGCCTTCGAGAATGGCCATATTAAAAGGAGGATCTCGATCCCCATCACTTCTATCCAGTATACAAACACTAGTGAAGCTCATAACTTCACAAAACATACATCTACATGCTACACGAATTCCTTCGAACCTCAATACAATGGCAGATGCACTCAGCAGAGACCAACCACTTGCGACCGAATGGCAACTACCCAAAGCAATGTTTCAGAAGATAATAATATGGCACGGCCCAATTCAAGTGGATTTAATGGCAACACCACTGAATTCACAGTTACCTCTATTTGTAAGCCCATTTTATCATCCGAAAGACGTAGCGATAGATGTGCTAAGCACCGATTGGAACAGGTGGCAGCAAGTTTACATATTTCCACCGAAGAACTTTCTGCCAAGAATAATCTCAAAACTTCAAACATACAAATATCACGGAGTACTGGTAGCTCCTTGGCACCCAGCATCACCGTGGTTCCCATATCTCCTGAGTCGCAGTGTCACACACCTGCACATTCTAGAGCCTCCCATTCAAATGGTACAGGGTCAATGGCAGAAAGCAGACTCAAGAAATTGCGACAGATGGACCGCATTCAGTTTCTAAAGAGTATTTGGACGTCGAAATATGGCTCAGAGGTAGCGAGGTCCCTGTGTTCTTCTTATCGAGAATCATTCATCAGACAGGCCCAATGTGCATGGAATTCTTTCAAAGGCTGGTTACCGGAAAGGATTGCACGTTTACGCAGAAGTTACGTGATGAAATTTCTAATCTATCTTCAGAACATAAAGGGGTTGTCTGCAAAAACAATTTTAGGATACAGGAATTCCTTACAGTTACCACTTCTGATTGGATTCAATATAGACTTAGCTGATAAAGATTTTTCCTTATTATCTCGATCCCAATTTCTGAAAAAGCCACATGTGAAGAACCTAATACCTCATTGGTCATTGGAAAAGGTATTTAAATTACTTTCCACTCCGAAATATAACTCTTCTACTATATCAATCACGAATCTGCTCTTAAAGACTTTATTCCTTGTGGCCTTAGCTTCCGGAAATCGACTCTCTGAATTAGCTAATCTCAGTAGAACTGGTATATTGTATTCTCAAGAATCAGTCACTATCCCAGTCAGAAAAACCTTTCTTTTTAAAAATGAAAGTATTGGACGATCTCCACCGCCAATTCACTTTCCTGCATGAGACACTGATGACCCATTATGCCCTGTGACACACCTGAAGAAAAATCTTGATCGTACACATGCGTTACCACACAAGGACCGCATCTTTGTCCATCCAATATCAGGGAAACCATTGAAATCTGGTCGTCTAAATTACTGGTTAGCAAAGAGTGTATTGCAAACTGATACCTCTCTGAAAGTTCGGGCCCATGATGTACGCAAGATAAGCCACAGTATTGCTTGGGCCAGAGGAGTCTCCATGTCTGAAATTATCAGAAATGGGTTTTGGTCATCAGCGAATATCTTCATCAACAAATATTTAGTACCAACAGACTCTTTGACACGATCATGCGTCGCTGGAAGACAGAAAATATCCGTTATCTAGATGAATCAGCCTACCTACGTAGGCAAATAAACCAATCATTGTTATTTAACAAATTATCTATGTATTAGGTAAAATACATACATACATAATTTTTTTGCCTGATTGAATACTACCTTTATTTCTAAATACATATAAAAAGATATGCATCATATAAAGACAGCCATATGTTAAAATTAAGTTTTGTTCTCAATTTTCGAATATATGTCATTGCTATCATATGTTTATTTGACCTTTAATATATAGAGTATTAATAAATAAGCTTCAGTCTTCCATCACCGCAACTGTCTTCGCCTCCTCCTTGGAGATGGGCCTGGTGGTATGTCGAAGCTAATAAAGGCGTTTTGAGATAACCTAGCGTAGAAAGCATGAAAAGATACAGATTGACGTAGGAAAGCGTTACTCTTTTCATGCGCCAATCGTAGCTAGGTTATCTCAAAATGCCGGGCCTCCTCCTCCCCCGAAGACAGTACCCACTACTTTGAGGTCAGGGAGATCATACTGAAGATACAGTCAAAGAGGAACCTACAATACGACTAGCCTAGAGCCTAATAGGATGAAAAGACGAAATTTTTATAATTTATTTTCTGATAACAGTATATTGACAGAAAACGGTAGATTACAGCCGAAGCAAAAGCAAAACAGAAGGGAGAAGATAATAAAGGCGTTTTGAGATAACCTAGCTACGATTGGCGCAATAAAAGAGTAACGCTTTCCTGCGTCAATCTGTATATTTATGGATTCACACTATGTTCATTCATTTTCGTATAAATCTGTTGAATTTTTTTTAGCTTAGCTATATAGTGAAATAGATAAAAACCATTCTTTATTGGGAAGAGTTAGATATAAAAGGGAAAAAAAATAATTTAATGAAATTTTAGTGATTCATGCCAAGGATACAATCAAATGAATACTTGCACTGAATTTTAGGAAAATAAATTCACAATTCAATAGTTAAATGCACAACAACAATCAGCTATTACTTATTAGTTATAGAAGCTGGAAACATTATAAAAATCCCTCCCCTGCCTCTCCGGGGTACGGTCAAGAGCCCCCCCCCCCCCGATCAAGAACCCCCCGGTCAGGAATCCCCCGGTCATGAGCCCCTCCGGTCATGAGGTCCCCCGGTCACGAACCCCCCTGGTCATGAGCCCCCCCTAAGTCATAAGCCCCCCGGTCACGAGCCCCCCCCTCCCTGTTTTTTTAGTCCTTATTTACCTAGTTGAACAAATGAAGAACTAGCTACTTAGATATAAATAACTGAAAGTTGCTTATGTAGTTTGTTGTATCCGCTAGTTTGTTGTACTGCACAGTTCATGATTGTTTAATGACCTGGCAGGGGGGGTTAGGGGGGCGGCACGCCTCCCGATATACATATATTTTATGTCTAATAATCAGTAATGAACTACAAATGTGTCAATAAGGATTAAATGATATAGGTAAATAAGGATTTAAAAACAGGGGGCTCGTGACCGGGGGGGGGGGGGGGGGGGGCTCTTGACCGCGGGTGCTTATGACCTAAAGAGCTCATGACCGGGGGAACTCTTGACCGGGGGGCTCATGACCGGGGGCTCTTGACCGGGGGGCTTATGACCTACACCAGCCTCTCCTACTTCTCCCTTATTTACCTAGTTGAACAAATGAAGAACTACTTAGATATAAATAACTGAAAGTCGCTTATGTAGTTTGTTGTATCCGCTAGTTTATTGTACTGCACAGTTCATGATTGTTTAATGACCTGGCAGGGGGGTTAGGGGGGCGGCACGCCACCCGATATACATATATTTTATGTCTAATAATCAGTAATGAACTACAAATGTGTCAATAAGGATTAAATGATATAGGTAAATAAGGATTTAAAAACAGGTGGCTCGTGACCAGGGGGGGGGGGGGCCTCTTGACCGCGGGTGCTTATGACCTAAAGAGCTCATGACCGGGGGGCTCATGACCGGGGGCTCTTGACCGGGGGGCTTATGACCTACACCCGCCTCTCCTACTTCTCCTCCTATAGTACAGAGTTAAATAGGAATAATATTACCTCTTACATTACTATGTAAACTTGTAAAGTTATACATTTTAAAATTATAAATAAGTAAAATAACATAGTGGATAAATTCTTGACTTAAGCATATTATTAATTCTCGCTTTTTTACCTTTTTGCGCAATTAGTTTTCAAACAGAAGAAGATTTTATTCCAGATAACCAAAGATTTCGTGAAGAAATTTCTGTTTTATCTCATTGCACAGTTAATTCCATTACATTTAATCATTAAGAACATTCATTCCACAATTTTATCACTAATATTCAACCCACCATTCGCGTTACGCATCTATAAATCCATCGTTACCGCAACCATAAATCTATCACTGAACGTTCAATAAACATTGAAGGCAGCATTAAAAATTATTACATAAGGTTAGGTTACCAGTCAAGTTATAAAGGCTCATGAAGGCTTATCTCCCTTAGTGGTTTCGGTAAGTGTAAAATAAATACTTTATCTTTTACTTAGGTTGCTTTATTGAACAGTAAAACAGTAATATTATATTTTGTCAGTGTCAAACTCAGCATGGGAAGGATGGAATTGTCCCCAGACCACTAATCTAACTATAAATGATTATTGTCAAGGATGTCTTCAATATCCCTCGAACCTCGCAACGATCGATCGCTGGTTGCACTAATTAAGAATCCACAGATTGCACAGCACGATCGACGATAGAGGAGAACGGTCGGTGGCAAATACATACACTAGGGTGAACCAAAAAATAATAGTTTAGGAAAACTTCACAATGGAAGAGCTATAAAAAATAGGATACGTTATGAAAGAACAGTGCATTGACAATCGGCCTGCAAAAAATTGGGTCCAGGACAATAGTTGGGCACAGGGCAATTATTAAACCCAGGAAAAGAAAACCCCGTTTGTAATAGATGATAATTTATTTAGTATGGAGCTTAAAGTCTGTTTTCTGAACCAAAGGCTAAATGAATAAAGTCAAAAGAAAGCCCAATACAAGGGACCTGAAGAAGATGTGAGAAAGAAAGCTGGCTTCACGATCAAAAATAAACTACAAACAGTCGGTGACAAAGCTCTCATAGATGCAGAAAAGCTACTCCGTGAATTCAGTCGCTTACTAATGAAATGAGACGATAAAGGAGAAAACCACCTATGTGTGAACTTACGGATAGAAGAGGAGAATGAAGAGGTGAATTTGAATGAAAACTGAGAAGAAGGCTACTGAACTTCATAGTTTAAGGTTAAAACCCTAGTTTTATCCTCTAAATCTACAAGGAGCGTTGAAAAAATGATGGACATAGTGAAAATATCAATAGACAAAACATAATCCAAATTACAACAGTTCGGGGCCTACGCAAAATATAAAACACATTTTTTTTGTGAATGTTTATACATATAAAACTGAATATTCAAATTAAACTTTGAAACAAATACATCATGACCAAATAAACGTTAACAATATACATGATCGTCCAATATTTTGCATCTAAAATTTAAATACTGCTTTCATTTTTGCTGAGTTGAATAGAAAGAAATCGAGGTATGGTAAAAAGGAATTTTATCGTAGGTGGCAATTTGATTGCTTAAATAGCCAGATTTGCTTTCAAAAACACTATTATTTGGTAAAAAAAAATATTTGTCCATTAAAAACAAGAAGGAGAAAATCTGTACAAAAGAGGAAATTCCTCCAGAACCAAAAGTGAGGGGTTGAGTTCCTTGAAGGTGTGGACCCGACCCTCTAAAACTTCTCTTTCACGGCTGAGAGGATGCTGAAGGCATTCCCTCTTTCAATAGCGAGAGCCATTTGCTGTTGGAACAATGCAGTCTCCCTTGGATCGTTCGTTGTCTCAACAAGGCGTCTAGTTGTCTACCTATGGACTTCATGATTGAGGAGGTGGTACTGACGTACACTCCTTTGGTCTCAATAGCAATTGGCTGAAATATTTAAGCATCACCAAGAGCGGAATATTTCTGACGATTACGGTTCTCCGCAGCCCCGGAAGCTGATCCGGCCTCAACCTCTGAATCATCGAGATGTGTCTCGGCAAATGTGTCAACAGACGTGCAATCCCAAATCAGACTCTTTCCATTCTTGTAAGGAAAGCCAGTAATACCATCTGGTTAGAAGGCTCCATTTTTTAGTACTGATGGGAATCCTGCTCTCTGCAAAGCCTGCTTTACAACATCATTCATTGCTGCATGTCTCGGGTTACACCCAGAACTGTACCTACAAGACACCGAAGACAGGCCATGCAGTATCAAAGTAGCGAATGAGTCACACAAATTCTGGCACCCACTCTGAGAGCAATGGCTACCCTCAGGATATCTAAATAAAGCATACTCCCAAATATTGAAATGTTGGTTTGAAGTCTGCTATTATTTTTCCTCTTCAATTTCTTGCATGTAACGCTCCTTCCTCATCAGTTTGCTCACAGAGCACCACAGCTCCCTAAGTGTGGAGCACTACACTGGCTAGTTTGGAGGGGTTGGGGCAACAGCAAAATTGTTCATACTAGTGAAATTTTTCGACACAGTCATCAAAATAGATTTTACTCACTATTCTTCCCTATTTTAAGAGTTAGTAAATCACAAATTATAATTTATTTGACCATATATAGGAAAAATATGTAACACGTACCGCTGGTGACTGGAGATCAGATCTATATTGAAAATTGACTTGGTCATTTTATTGTTGAGGAGAGGCTGATTTAGGCGTTTTTTTTGTCTGCATTGAGTCTGAATTGTTTCTTATTATTATTTTCGTTTGATATCATACATGAAAAATAAGTAGTGGATCACTCACATTTTTTCAACTTCCAACTCCCTACATCTTTGGGAATTGAGGCGTGGGTTTTGCTCAAATCAGCCACAAATTGTATGGAACATAGCACGCACAACAGTAAATATTGAAACTTACAAATTTCATCCTATATTCTTTATCATACACAAATACATATGGAACGCATAATCTATTCAGTAGTGATTAATGTTTTCAGGCACATCAAACAAAGGAAGAAATATGAAATATTCCCTTAATTATGAGAAGATTAACGATTGGTTTGAGATAAAAGTTAGAAAATGCAAATAGAGATGTCTAATTCGAGTGAAGGACGTGAAATCGAGAGTACTTATAGGATTGTGCTATATAAGTCAGAGACTATACTATACTGACTTATTATAAGTCAGAGACAAAGGCGACTTCCAACCCCTACGCTGGCCGGCAAGAAATCCGGAACTTAATCCAATTGAAAATGTGTGGGGCTGGATAGTCAGCGAGTGGGACTATGCCAATGAAAGATCGTCTGAAGCTCTTGAACAGCACGTAGCCAGCATGTAGACTAAACTTAGAAATTTTCCTTATTTCTTTAAAAATCTAGCTAGAAGTATGCCTCGTCGCATAGAAGAGCATCTGGAAGTCGAAGGAGGCTAGGGGAGGGTGGTCATCAATGGGACAAAAAACACAGAAAGATTGATATTTCATTTACTATGGGCATAATATGAAAAATAAAAAATCAATGTGTAATATAGATATTCCTTTATAAAATGAAACCAACTCGAATGATATCACATATTCTGTTGACTAGAAAAAAATTAAATAAAAAACAAAAAAAATTGTCCCATTGTTTAACAGCGCTGGTGAACAATGGGACATGCCCTGGTGAACGATGGTACAGTTTATCAAACTTGTATATTGTTCAGGTTTTGGTAAAATTTCAAGTTCGAATTATCTCTTTATGTTGTCCGACACTTAGTTAGTTCATATAATATCAGTTTAGTGTCCTCTAACTTCACCGAAGCCATGTCAGGAACATTTGGAAAATTAAGCTCATTGCACTTGAATCTTCGCCTAACATCAATATTTTGTATTTATCTTTTTCATGCTTTTGGCCAACAGAATACGTTTTAGAAGTCGCCTCAAATTCTACAAGTGCATAAATCTTCATTTTCAACATTTTCGGTGGAGATTTGAGTTCTTCAGACGAATGGATCAGTTAGATCAAAAGTTATATACCAGACCAAGAACAATAGTTCACAGGCCATCTACGTCAGATGCTTTATGAAGTGATTTCGAAGGCCTTATCCTTAGTGGCACCAGCAAAAAGCTCTTCTTTCTCTGGTGTATCCGTTGCAATCATGCTGCGTCTTTTTCTTTTATTAGTGAAATTTGTTCTCTATGCAGTGCTTTGTGATGACCTCAGATTGCTAAAGCCCTTGAACATGATCGAAAGTCCCGCTTCAGCTGGAAGCTCTGTTTCTACAAGAAGCCCTGAAGCTACAGTTCACGTTATTGTATCAAAAAAATAGATATATTGATTCATATGGAGTAACTAGACAGTTTGGTTGACAATAAGGCACTGTCCCATTGTTAACCAAATTTTCTGTCCCAATGATCACCATGACGCCATTTTGAAAACATATGGGTATAGCGACTCAACTACAAAGGTATAAAGGCAATCCTTTCAAATGATCATATTTTACATATTACTTAATATCATGTAAAAATGCCGTAAGCATTATATGTTAAATTTACAGATTTATAACAATTGAAACAAAGTACGAAATATTTAGTTTTATCACCCCTAAAACACGTTTTCGCTTTTAAACAGGGCTGACTGCACCCCAACCGCTGAATGCAATGCGAGTGAATGCACTGAAGTATGCTTAATTTACCACTAAGATTTTGTTAAAAATTACCCTCAAATAAAAAAGTTATTCAGCATGTCCCATTGTTCCCGGTGTCCCATTGATGACCACCCTCCCCTACACTAAATATTAGGAAATCAATATCGGATTGTTTTATATTTTTATATTTATGCGATGGTATTAGTTTAGATATATACAACTTTATTTTTTATTTTTAATCCGTTCATTAATTCATTGTTATAATTGAATTTATATTTAGTTTGTTTTAAATGTTTGTTCCATATTTACGTATTCCCGTACACCAACATTCATAGATTCATTGATCTATAAAACTATCTGTATATACTTATTATGAATAGCAAATTTATATAGAAACTTCTGTATATAACTTGATTTTTTATAACTGTTACTAGAGTTATATATTACCTGTAAAAATCTTTATTACATCATTTTAACGCTTTTGAATTTAATTTGATTTGTAAAGCGTTTGTTAAATAAATTGATTCTTTGTCCTATTTTTTGCAAATGCTTATGCCTTTCAGATTTGAGTCTTCGATTTCGATTCACCATAAATTGCCTTTTGGAGATTTCCAAAATTATTTTGCTAAATTAAACCTCGAGTTACTCTATGAAATGACTATGTTATCCAATGTCCGGAATTGGACAAGGTCGGATAGTAGTATTTTCTCATTTCAAATAAGTACGGATAATACCCTGGCTGATTATTCATCCATTCGAGTGGTATATAGATGGGTTAATCATATAAAAATAATAATTTCTTAGAATGATGAGGATATGATAGTAAATAACAAGGGTATGTCTGTATACATTCACCAGGATAGTGTAAGAAATTTGAACCAGAGTAGGTCTGGAACTTTTATGCAGGATAGCTGAAAAAAAATATGCCTAGGGTATGTCCGAATATATTTACCAGGATAGTAACAAACTAGAAGAAATTGGCAGGATATGTACGGATAATTTCACCAGGGTAGTAACCAATAAAAAAGGCAGGGTATGTCTGGAAAAATTCACGAGAATAGTAACTAGAAGAAAGAAGCAGGATATGTCTGGATTTAATTTTTAGGATAGATAAATCATTTTAAATAGGATAGAGTATGTCTGGAGATATGAGGAGAGTACATGGGAATTACCAGGATATGTCTTAATTAATTGAAAATAATCAAGATATACATTTAAATCTAACATCAGGTCATATCCTCACTACCATATAGTCTAATATACTATAATACTAGTGATTTCAAGCAGTTCTGAAATATCCTACTTCTTCACAGATCTACCCTACATCTTTGGAAATGAAGGAATGAACCTCATGATTGTACTAGTGGCTAAACTACTCTGTAAATGTTTTATAGCATGACCTATCCTGTCTCTTTTCTGAAATATCCTGGCTAGAATTGGTACTTTTCTGTGCTGAGGCTAGATTAGAGCACAGATATTTAATACAGTAAATAGTTAATCATTCAGCGAACAATTTGATTTGAATATCAAATTTGAATTAAATTCAAAATAAGACTAATATCCTAACAAGGGTAGCTTTTATTTGCACTTAAGATAATTGGATAGCTAGTGAATGATAGAACTGTAAATTATTATGAATTTATGATAAATGCCGTGTTTTTGACAAGTCATAAATAACTCAAATTAGTTTTAAACCAACAAAGAAACGTTAAACTAACAAATGAACACTAAAAGTTTTAGGTTTCACATAATATTTACATGAATCTTAAGTTGTTAAAATTAGAACTCTTCTGATTGTCTGAAAAAATAATATTACATATAAAAAAAAATCTATTGCGAATATACCAATGGAGCAAACTCGTCTAGCCAGGTCAGAGGATAGAAGTTTACATCCGAATTCCCATTCTCGAGAGTCCTTTCCTCTTTTTACAAAATTGCAGAATAAAGGGTATGAATAAATAATAAATCTTTAAAGGTAATTCATAAATTGAAGGATCTTGCGATTTAATTTGATAAATTTAGTCAATGGTTTAACGTCTGTTTCGGAATCCAAGGTTATATTACCATGTTAAAGGATAATAAAAAACAATGGACTCTAAGAAGCAGTCAGAGAAAAAAGTAACTCCATATACAGTTACCAACCACCAGTCAATAACTATATGCTCATGGATGCAGAATAAAAGTGAGACAAGCACCAATGAATGCCCTCAAGGATGGAAGAGGAAAATGAAGAGGTGATAGTAAATTAAGTCTACTAAAAAAATCTGATCTCCTAGTTTAAGAGCATAAATGTCCTCTAAAACTGCAAGTAGCGTTAAAAACTGACAAGGTATAAATTGAAAAGAATGTTTTTGAAAATCAGTATCTTTCGGCATGTTTCTTTTCTCTACTAGAATTGTTGTTAAATATCTTCCTGAACTTGATCTTCAATGACTTTTGAGATTTGATAGTAAAGTTTTGACTGAATAAATAGTTCAAAAGAACTGGGAAGTTCATGCATGCTTCATTTTTTGCCTACTAACCATTGCCCATTTGTTTATAAAATATTGTTTTCTATGTCCCATGATTAATGATTAAATTCTTGCATATAATATACACATGAAATGTTTGGTGCAGTTGCATTTCGATCCGCATGGGCCAATCTGTTGCATCTGTTCTGTGCGGATGTAGTCCCAAGCACAATCTTGTATAAAGTGTTTCATGAATCATGATTGGCCTATCTTATATATCACAACAAAAGCAAGATTGAAAATTAAATACGATGAAATATCGTGGTTTATATCTTAGCACTCATTAATGAATATTTAAGTATAACAAACCAAACTATTCTATGTAACTCTCAAAGCTGTGGAAAATTTGACAACCAATTGCCGCAAAATATCATGAAACCTGCAATGATACAGTTAAAACTTTTCCATCTTTTCCCCCATATTTCGTTAGGTTTGCGTTGCAAAATACTTCGATCGAAGGAATTTTTCCTAATTACTGTTTAAAGGTATAGTACTTTAGATAATCTCGAAGTTATGTTAGGCAAATACGCTAAGCGCTATTTAGCTTAAGTTAAATGTTGTAAAACATGTAATATAATGAATGATACGAATTTTTTCTTAGAGTTTGAAAAATTGTTGAAGAAATTAAAATACATGTCATATTTTTATTACTGTCTTAATACTAATGTTAACTTTAATCGAAAGGAAAATTTCGTATTCGACATTATTTAACTGGAACTGATTTTGAATATTCAAAAAAATCGTTAATTGGTATCTATGTAGTCATTTACTATTCACTAATTGGCATCCTTTTCTTACTACGTGTGGGAGGTGCTTATGTTATGCAACGGTGTCAAATCTAAAAATATTGACTGAAAACTCCACGGTTTTTGCTAATAAAATTCAAAGTGACCTCGTTTATTTTTCCCCCATAATACCTACTGTTTCCTATTGCTTAAATAACTGCTTATAAATTTATTAAAATTACCATCGATACCGTAGTGATCCAATTTTTTTAGTAAAAGATCTTTGTCTAAGGAATCAAAGGCTTTCTTTAAATCTAAAAATAACGAAATACAATATTCCTTTTTATTAAAAGCAGACACTACATGATTTAAAAATTCCAAAACTGCAAAAGTTAAACACGTTTTGATCTAAAACCAAATTGATGTGAAGATAAAATGTTATTAGAATCTATAAAATCTTTCAGCCTATTATGGAGGAGTTTCTCAAAAATCTTATTAAAAATGGACAGAGTAGAAATGGGTCTAACAATTGCTAGATTATTTTGTGCTCCTTATTTAAAAATAGGTACAACTCTTGCAATTTTAAAAATTTCAGGGTATTCACTACTATAAAACGTGACATCAAAAATTTTACATAAAACTGGACATAATTTATTTAGAATAGCACACAATAAAAAAAGGTTTAATTTCATCTCTATATGACTTTTTTGTTTTTAAAAGATAAGATGACATCTCTGACCTCAGACTCTGTAAAATCAGTAAAAATAAATTTGCTAATATTAGGTGGGGTAAAAATAGTAAAATTTCCAATGGTTGCCGGTATTTGGTTTACTGGTTCTAGTGCAATGGAGCTAAAATAATCGTTAAAAACATTTCGGAGATCTGATGAATTTACTGTAATGCGGTTTTGTTTGATTTTAAAATTAGGTCTATACAAGCGTTTTCTGTTTAAAATTGAATTGATTTCCTTCCAAGTTTCTTTACTATCGCTAGAGACATTTGTTAGTCTAAGTTTATAAAATAAATATTTAGATTTTCGGAGTACAGTTGTTAGCATGTTTCTAAAATAGGTATAAGAGCGTTTTAAAATTTTACCTCTATTGGCCTGTTGAAGTCACTTGTGCTTTTTCTTTATTAAAAATTTAAGATCCGGTGTCAACCACTGGGATTTATTAAAATTGCTTGCTACTTTTTTACGTATAATTGTGAAATTTTTATTGAGTAATTTGTGAATTTCTTTCGTCAGTTTAGAGGCTGAAAGATTAGAATCATTTGAATTAAAAAGATTAAAATCAATTTCATTAAATTCCCTGACAAAGTTTCTAGTACTACACTCTTTTTTTAAATTTTTGTAGAATATAATATCATTATCTTCATTGATGGGAGTATTGAAATGGGAAAAAATAGGTCTGTGGTCAGAGACTTCAAATTCTAAAACTGCAGATTTTATGTCATTGTGAGAATTAAAATTTAGCCAAATGTGATCTATAATAGAGCATTGATCAGTCTGGTTGTATGAGAATCTGGTTGGTTTATCTATTAGGGAGTAAAAATTGTGTCCTGCCATAGAGTGAATAAAAGAATTAATAGCACGAGAATTAAAAGGATTTAAAAGATCAATATTGAAATCCCCACATAAAATAGCTTAAGTTTTGGCAATTGCAGGTAAAATGTTACAGGTTAAGATTTCTTTAAAAGTCTGAATAGGGTAAGAATGAGGTCTATAAACACATATCAGATTAAAAATATTTTCATTTAAAATAAAAGACAAAACTTCAATCTCTCCCATGATAAAACTAAGACTAAAAAAAATATTAACATTAAAATTACACCTAGCATACACTTTTACTCCACCGCCTCTTCCGTTTTATATATTCAAAATTTATTAAAACCTTTCAAATTAAAAACATGATTAAAAGATCCTCCAGCAAAGTTTCTGTCAAGGCAATAAAATCGAAGCAGTGTTCAGTCATAGTTAATTAAAAGAATTCTAGTTTTGCAAAATTTCTCCTACAGCTTCTAATATTTACATTCAATACACTAATCGTTTTTTGAGGTGGGTTAAAATCTTTAAAATCATCTAATGAAAAACTATTACAGTGGACTGTTGTAAACCAGTTATCTTAGGTACTATCATTCGGTTGATTCGTTGCTATTGTTATTTTGGTCTGGAGTTTGATTTAAAGATGTTTAAAAACAGAGGTATTGATTATAAAATATTTAGGATTATCGTTAATTTTTGCACAAATGTTGCCACCAAATATATACACTGACTTGATATGATTATTAGTTTTTTTGAGTTCTTTGAGTTTATAAAGTAGAAGAGATCTTTTTTTAGTTACGTATTCGTTTACATACAGAAGTTAGTGATTTCTTTAAAAAAAATGATGATTGAAATTTTAAAATGCTTTTTAGTTTTACCAGCGCTAGAGCGACTGATTCCACAGCTTCAGTTGGCAGATGTGGAACCACCTTCCTTACCGCTGCAGTTACTTCTTTCTTCAGATCTACCTTTTCCTACCTATCTATCTTGTTTAGTAGTTCCCTGCAGGCCTCTCCTTCAATCTTGACAGTATTTTACAAGGAGTCCTGCTCAACTTGATCCAGTTGGTCTTCTAATCGGGAGATTCAAAGGGTCGAAGAGATAGGAGTTCCGTTTGCAACTATCTCGCTAAACAAGGGTGCAACGGTAGAGGGGCCTTGTCCGGTAATTAGAGCATCAGCTGCATTGAGATAGTTAGTCTTGGATGATGGGTTGAAACTATTTTTTTCAATCTGATCGACTTTCTTCAGGATTTTAGAAGTGAAGCTTACGATTGACTCAAACAGCTCTACAATATCCAGAGAGATCTCAGTCTTACCACCGGTTGAAGTTGAAGAAGAGATAAGTTGCTGTGGTATGGTAGTTTTCCTTTGCCTGCCTACCTTGTTCTTAATTTCGGGTTTGAAATTTTTTAACTTCTCAATGGTAGCTTGCAAAATGTCACACTCTGACTGTAGAGCAGAGAGGCAAATGTCTTCCTCGGTGTCAGACTCAAATTCACAAAGGTCACGAATTGAAGAGTTTGACTTGATAGACATGATGATAAATGCAAGTTGCTTGTTTTCTATGTCGTTTTTAGAGAGCTGCACAGACACTACACGTCCACACTGTATCATCACTCCATGGAATATATGATACTCCATGCGTGCAACAATTGTAACCTGTCGTTGAAGAAAAAGATTGTACACTAATTGTTTTGATTTCAAATTGGAATTTTATAAACAAACAATGCGTTTTGGCCTTCGTTTGAGATACTAATTGTTTCCCATGTGTCCTCTTGGTCCTATGAGTGTTGGTCCTACACATAGGACCAAGAGGACACATAGGACCAAGAGGAGACATGGGACCAAGAGAACACATAGGACCAAGAGGACACATAGGATCAATAGGACACACATAGAAACTATAATTATAATAATTTAAAAATATATAATAAATATATTAATACATTAATAATAATAAATAAAAATGATAAAACTAAATAAATACAGAAAAATGAACAGAAAGAAATAGACATATAGTTATAGAGGATGACCGTTTTTTATCGCACCTATATAGCTTGTTACAAATATAAATAAAGTAGAATCCTTATAGACTAGAGAATGAATGTTGTCAACAGTAGCTATAGGTAGTATCAAATTTTCTAATTTTGGTTTCATATTTCGATTTTAAATAGATTAATTAATAATAATAAACAAAAAGATAGATAATTGAAATAGAAAGACGGTATCCAACATACAACCATTGGTTATAAAATTCATTGTCAGGTCGAGGTTTTCCACCTTTCTTCTGATGATGAATAGAAATCTTTCTATTCGAAAGCTTGAAACCTGAAAAAACCTTCAACGTTGAGTTTAAATAACCTCATCATATGAAAATATATGCATATGCAAATTATTAAATGCATATATATGCATATATCTAGTGCATATGGTTCATATCATGCAGTGCATATTGTCACAAGCCTAGTTATATGAATACTATTAAAACCTGGAAATAAATCATCTGTTTTATTAATGGGGTTGTTGTCTAATAAAGGTATTTTTAGTGTTTGAGCGTACTTCATTGTCCGTTTTCTGACAATTTGCGCAAAGTCATTTTCACCACCCATCAATTAATTAGTTATTAAATTCACAAAAATGAATAAAACTATGAAAATTTAACTGTGGATGGAGAAAGGTTCAACTAACAAAATTATACTTGACAGAAAACTACCTTCAATAGTTGAAATGTAAGAATTCGAAGTTGGGTTAACTTTCTTGTGTATCACCCTGTATACAGTGTACACTGTGCAGTTCAGGATAAGTGGTCGATGACACTGATTGCAGGCATTGAGTCTAGAGTTCCATAGAACTCAGAACTCTTT
Source organism: Caprella mutica (assembly GCA_947561585.1). NCBI lineage: Eukaryota > Metazoa > Arthropoda > Malacostraca > Amphipoda > Caprellidae > Caprella > Caprella mutica. Next base: position 90,500 of record CANNZV010001796.1, on the reverse strand, counting down.
CATGATAGGTTATTGGTGTAAAATTGATTTTATTTTAAATTTATTTTTAAAATTAATTTGTCTATTTTATTTTCAGATAACAAGCTCCAGAAGATCGCTAGTCACGCAACATTTACGGACACTTGCTCATTTCAGGAACAAGGAGCGAACCGTTTTGAATTTTAAGGATGATTATTCCTTGGATTCAAATATTTTTGTTTCCACTGGACATATTTCTACTTAAAACACCCTCAGTCAGCAGGGTACTAGTTAGCAGCCATGTAGCCAGAGAGGTTTCATCTAGAAAGGATCAATTCAGCAAGGATCAATTTAGCAAGGATCAATTCAGCAGGGCTCAAGTAAGCAAGAATCTATTGAGCAGGGATCATGTAAGCAAGGTCTAACAAGCGGTATCAAGTGAGCAAGGATCAAGTACCATTGAAACATTGAAACATCTTTATTGAACATAAAATAAATTTTTACATAAGTTCAAGCCCTTTTGAAGTAAAAAAAAAAAACTTTTTGGGCAAACGATTTATTTGAAAACCATTCAGATCAGAATTATTTTATTAGACATACAAAAATCATATCCATAGTAAGTGAACATAATAATTTTAAAATAAGAAAACATTTTTAAGTATAAAATACAATTTACAATACAGATATAAATTACAGTACATATAGAGAAAAGTGTTACATGTAACCATCAATATAATGAGTTCTCAGCATAGTTTTAAATTTAGCCAGAGTAGGGCAATTTTTAATGTCATATGGTATCTCGTTCCAAATTTTTGGTCCTATAAAGTTCAAAGATCTTCTACATTGGGAAAGACGCTGGAAATCAGGGACTGCAGCACCACGATTCCGTGTGTTATAAGAGTGATTTGGATAATTAACTGAATTAGTTGCATTCAACTTGAACATGTGTATGCCAACATGATATTTAAACAAATCACAAAACTTCAATATACCCGTCTTATAAAATAGTGGAGTTGTATGATCCAAATAACCACTATTTGTTATTATTCTAATTGCTCGTTTCTGCAAGAGCACAATGACGTTAATATGCGTACAACTAGCATTTCCCCAAGCTAATAAACAATATGTCAGATAAGGATAAAAAAGAGAATAAAACAGTGATTTCATAACAGACAAGGGAGTGAAACTGTGAATACGATACAATATTCCAATAATTTTAGATAGCTTTGAAGCTGTATAATTGATATGTTTGGAAAAGTTTAAGTCGTTATCAATTTTTAGTCCTAAAAACATCAAATCTTCAGTGAACCAAATACTCGAATCATTTAACCTAATCAAAGAAGGAGTTTCAACCTCATTCAACCTGTTCGTCAATAACATAGAATAAGTTTTGTCAGTGTTCAAGGAGAGTCTATTTGAAAGAGTCAATCTATATAGATCTTCAAGCACAGATCCAGCCTTCATTATCAGATCAGAATAAGATGGGTCTCTCAATTATAAGGTGGTATCATCTGCAAAAAGAGAGAGCACTAGACATATTTATAAATAAGTTAGGAAGATCATTAACATATAAAATAAATAATATAGGTTAACACAACACGCCAACCCTAACATACATATATCTATCCGATAAATAACTCTGGAACCACCTTAAAGCCACACCCCGAACACCATAACGGTCTAATTTTCTTATTAGTACAGTGTGGTTAACCGTATCGAATGCCTTACGGAAGTCAATAAAAATTGCAAGTCCATGATCTTTATCATTCAAAGAATCATACATAAAATTTATGAAGTTTAATATAGCACTAGAAGTATTAAACCCTCGCCTAAAACCAAATTGCTCAGCAGATAGAACACCAAATTTAGTGAGAAATGCTAACAGTTCACTACACATACATTTTTCAAAAATTTAATAAGTGAAGGTAATATAGATATGGGTCGATAATTATTTAGGCTATCTATTGATCCTCCTTTATGGATAGGGACTACCTGCGCAACCTTCAGACAGTTTGAAAAAAAATACCAAAATTTTAGCAATTTGAGAAAAATTAAAGAGAATATTTTTTTAAACAAAAAAAAAAACAGCAACACTAATAATATCGTATCTGGATTTTTTCAACTTTCCTACTATTTTGCACAACTTATCCTCCATCACTGTTGAAATATAAATAGAGTTCTCCAAATTTACTGATAGACATTCCAAGGGATCAAGATCAGTAGGTGGCATTTGCTTATCCAAACTGGCAACTATTCCCGAGAAATACTCACAAAATGTCTGAGCAATCTCTTCCTCATTCTCTATTGCTCGACCATCTAATAATAACTTTTCAATTTGACATTTCCTATCAACAGATCCCATCAAATACTTTATATTTTTCCAAGTTTTCTTCATATTATTGCGACTGTTATTGAAGCAATTTGAATAATATTTGCGCTTAGCATTCCTAACCAGATTAGTCACATTATTCCTGTACTGATTATAATACTATTCCCTAGAAATTTAAAGCCTACCAAGACGACACAACTTATAATATTTAGATTTATTTTTTATATGCACAAGCAAGTCAGTAGTCAGCCGTGGGTTTAATAGTCTCTTTTGAGTGACATACTTTACTTTTATTGGGAAACTTCGACAATAGTGTTCATTTACCTGTTCCTGAAAATGCCATAACTGGAGTGACACATCAGAGAACATATCAGGATTAAAATTCCAGCTTCTAATCTTTTCTATAAACAGGCTCTCATTAGGTTCAGAGAGATCACAGAAGGAAATCTTAATTTTTTTCGTCATAGGTACGTTAAAATCATTTATTACCAATAATGTAGGTAAATGGTCAGTTACATCTCTCACCACTATTCCACGCAAAACAGGATATAATCTGTTTATCCAAAATTGATCCAGCAGTGAGGGAGCCCCACTCTGATCGCCAATAGGAAAACGCTTAGGCTTAGTTATATGGGGTAGAAAACTGTGAGAGTACATTACACTAGCAAATGTTGTGGCATTATTATCATTTCGTTCATACGATATTAAATTTATGTTAAAATCACCAGCTACAATTATTTCATAATTTGAAGTGGATAAACTACTAATTAATTCTTCCAACTTATCACAGAATAACTGTACTGAGCCCGAAGGGGGCCTGTAAACTGCCAATATTTTCACCACACAAAATTCATAATCATCACCAGAAATTGATAGTTCCTCGACTTTACTAGAATCAAGCAAATCAGAGCAGTAAACTGAAACTCCACCTCCCACACCATCACGTATTGTATGGTGGGCGTGGTAACTAAGAATACCTAAAGTACTATGAGAAAAATGAGTTTCTGTGAAGATTATCACATGTATATTGGTTAAGAAAGGATCGGCACGGTTCTAGGTATATTCCACCCCGGTATATTCCACCCTAGGTATATACCACCCCGGTAAATTCCACCCCTGTGACAATGTTCATTTGGGTGAAAATAAAAACTCAAAGATTTCATTTTTAGATGGCCATTTGTTAAATAATTCGTACTGATGAAAAAGTAACTCAGACAATATCCTGAGACATTTGGACAATATTTAGAGGTAGCTCAATTAAGTCAATTGAAATTTTATCCTAATAAAAATAGAAATATTCTTAATTTGATAGTTTATTTCAATGTTTATGTGTTGAAAAAGTTAATATTAATTCCTTTTTAACATGAAACTGCATATGTGCTCATACAACAATGATTGTACGAGGTGTGACTGGCAGAGACAACCCATTCAATGTTTTCGCTCTTTGCTTATAAGTTGTTGTTTTGGATTCGAGGACCCAATTCCTCCTGATCAAAATCTCTCAATGTAAAAAGGCAATAATCTCACAGTATTAAAACACTGTGCACTAATTCCCCTTCCCCATCAAAAACTTCCTGGTTAAAAAAAACATGTAAAAAAGCCTTCGGTCAAAAACCACCACTTTTACAAGAAGTGAAAATACCAAATTCAAAATGAAATAAATATAACAATGAATACTAGATGGCAAATGACATCATCTTACAATTAATATCATCGCTGTTGTGTTGGTGATAGAGGAGAAAATTAGCTCGAGATTGAAAATCTAAATACCTCAACTGATAAATGTGTTCATTCAACCTTTCTTTCTGCTGTTTTGTCACATGTGTAGTGAAAAATTTAAAGTGTGTGATTAACCAGCAAAAGGTTTAATTTGATACAGTGAAAATGAAAGTTACCTAGTATTACATATAATATTAATAAATGACTAACATTAATAACAAACCATCCTAACCTGTAAAGTGGGGCGGAATTTACCTAGGTGGAATATACCTAGGGTGGAATATACCGGGGTGGAATATACCGGGGTGGAATTTACCGGGGTGGAATATACCGGGGTGGAATATACCGGTCACCGATCGGCACTATAGTAACAGGACTGAGATTCAAGAGTCAGTGACTCATAATAATCATTTAGCGTATTATTATCTGGATCTATGTCATTTAATTGTTCAGGAACATTTAGATGAAGTGTAGAAATATTTTATCAAGAAAGTAACTCACGCGTGACCATATGAAAACACACCCATCGAGAACAGGACAGAGAACATGAAACAGAAGAAATCCTGGCACAGCAGAACATGACGTAGCAGAGGACACGACAGATTAGAGAACATGACAGAGTAGAGAACATGACAGAGTAGAGAGCATGACAGAGTAGAGAGCATGACAGAGTAGAGAACATGACAGAGTAGAGAACATGACAGAGCAGAGAACATGACAGAGTAGAGAACATGACAGAGCAGAGAACATGACAGAGTAGAGAACATGAAAGAGTAGAGAACATGACAGAGTAGAGAATATGACAGAGTAGAAAACATGACATAGTAGAGAACTTGACAGAGTAGAGAATATGACAGAGTAGAGAACATGATAACTTACTACAATGAAAAAAACATGCACACAAAACAGTACCTAGAGTTCTAATTGAGACCTCAAAATACATACATAACCATACACACGCATACACCACAGAGCACCTAAACAGGAACATTTTTACACGCACATAAGTGTAGCAAAACAAACTATTACGTACACATGACACAAATGAAATATATATACAAAAGGAGTCATATTTGATTCACAGTATGAGGCTAGCTGGTGGAATTTTATTAAACATAGTGAAACCTTATGCCTACTACTTTGATCATCAAATGAACATATGAATTTAAAACAAAACAAAACACACAATTTAACACTATAATAACCAAACCAGTAAAGCGCACACGAATTCTGCGCACAATGAATGTGATGATTGAGTGTAAAAGCCTGTGTAAGTACAACCTGATAGTTCTGGTCATAAGTGAACGTATGTTCAGGCTATCACCACCTAAAGAATACGCATATTCATAAGAATACATGAGTAGGCATATTCATTGAAAAACAGTAAAATTTTCAGAGAATAACCAAATATAGCAATATTAGAACAATTCCAATAACAGAACAGATAAATAAATCTCCACCAAAACATAATAACATTACACATATAACTCTATACAATTAGGCATGACATATAATACAAAAAATACGGAAATCAATCTAATATCTAAAAAACATAAATAAAGTTCAGTTACCAGATAGGAACAGATTGAAAGTCAATTGAATGATTTTTCTCCCATCAGCTCATCAGAGGACATTTGCAACTCACGATGTAAAAATTCATCCAGCTTCTGCATACTGTTGATGAAAAGTCGCTGATCACGAGCAGATGGGTAAGGTGGTTTTACGTAGACGAAGAAGACCTTCCTATCTCGTGAACCGCATCCAGTTATTTTCTGAGGAAATTTCTTCTTGGCCTGCCTCAATTTATAGAGAATTGAGGCTCGCATAGGAGTGAGATTGTCATTAACGAAAAGTCCCGTTGGCTTTACATTGCGGCATGATAACATTACATCTTTCTTCGCATCACCGTTCACCACTTTAACCAATACATAACTTGAGTCTTGAGATTGAGAGTTACGCTTTGATCTCAAGCGATATGCTGACACTAGATTATCCTGCAGCATAACGTAGTTCAGGCTACATTTCAACAACTCGATGATAGGTTGCTTAAGATCAACGTCTGGAGGTAATTTGATCAGTTCCTTACCAGAGAGAATAAAGTTTCTGCTTCTTCCAGATGTTTCTAGAGACTCTAAACGCTCCTCCAAGCTAGAAATCCTAACCTTCAATAAAGCATTTTCTCGTTCATAGGTGTCTAACTTAGCATCCCTAGCGTCCAGCCTATCAACTATGACATCCAGTTTCTCAGCCAGCAGTTTCAGGATAATTGTACCTTCTTTCGACAGAGACTGTGTGTCGATATTATTATTGTGTGAGCGTGATTTCACACCCGCTGCATCAGAAGGCCTCTTCCATCTATGGGGTGGAAGGTTAGGCCTATTAGAAGAGGAAGATTTCTTGGTAAATCTCGGGATATTAGTAACACCACTGGATGAGCGTGAATTCACCTCTGCTGCAACAGAGGGCCTTTTCCGACTAGGAGGGCCTAATAGGAGATGAAGAGTTCTTTGTAAATCTAGGCAGTAGATTAACTGATTGATTCAAAATTTTACTGACACTAGGTGAAATAACAGACACACAGAACCAAATAAGAAGGAGCTAAGACACCTGACAAGCTCACAGTGTAACAGTTAGAGTAGTCTACACAAATGTGCAAGGATCAAGTGAGCAAGGATCAAGTGAGCACGGATAAAAAGGCCTTGTTAGCAAAAAATCTCAGTTCAATGAAGATTTGTGCAATGCTATGATATCATGTGACATCCAACTGAATAAATTGAGCAATGAGGTTTTCAGAGCTTTCTTGAAGAGATACTCAGGAAGGAACATAGTAAACATACCTAATCAATTCACTCTCAGAAAGTATTATGCTACTGATTTGTACATGAATAAAATCGATTGTTCACAGAAGAAGGCATCAGGACAACAATTATGGATATAGCGCTGCATAGCATGTTTTGTATTTGGGGTATTGGGAGTAGAATCAGAACGAGATAAAAGTTATTTGGCCAACATTGCAGTTCTGCCAAAAGTGAATCACTCGACAATAGCTGCTTTCATTAAAGTTTCACTGCAGATAATATGAATGAGAAAAATATTGTATGACAATATTCCCCTTGTTTGCACCGACGCCGCAGCTTACATGGTCAAATCAATGCGTGGATTGAGTGTTTTGTACCATAATATGATACATGTTACATGTATGGCACATGGATTGCACAGAGTAGCGGATATATGTATATAGTCCGCATCAATTATCCCGATGTAAATAGACTGACATCATCTGCTAAAAATGTGTTCGTTAAAGCTCCACAGAGAGTTCAGAAAGTCAAAGAACTTCATCCAGATGTACCTCTTCCGCCAACTCCAGTTGTAACGAAGTGGGGTACTTGGTTAAATGTGGTTCATATTATTCAAGATATTTCGAACAAATCTCCTCAGTGGTAATGTCTTTTGAAGAAAATGAAGCTGCTAGTATAAGTGAATATCAAAAACTACTTAAGAGCGTTGAAATTAAAGTAAGTCTCGCATTTATTGATTCCACTTTCTCAATCATTTCTTCAACAATTGAACAAATTGAGGCGCGAGGTTCATCAATATCCACGGTGATCTCCAAAATGAATAAAATAGAAAATATTCTCCAGAATATCTATGACAAGAGGTACTATGAAATACTGAGATCAGTGTTATCCAAGAATGAAGGATATGCAATCATCAAAGAAATAAATTCCATTGTGACAGGAGAACCTACGCAAGCCGATTCAAATGATTTCCTAAAGCAACTTGGCCCATCAGACCTGGCAAGTCTGTACTATACACCTCTAGGGTCATGCGATGTAGAGAGGATATTTTCGCAGTACAAAAATATTTTAGCTGCTGATAGAAGAAAATTCAGCTTCGAGAACCTAAAATATACCATCATTATAAAATGCAATTCACACGTAGACTGATTTCTCTGTTATTTTTCTGTTTCGAAACTAGGTGTACTATTTATCTTCCATTATATATTTTATACATAACTAAAGATCCTAGCTTTCATAATTATGATTTCTTAAATGTACTTGATAAGAAATGTTTCAATAAATTTAAATTATCTTCAATTAAAAAAATTAATTTATGTATCCTTTCCACCTGAAATATTTTTAAGTGTCAATTAAAATATTTTGTGAAAAATACTTGAGCATCTTAGTAATTCATCCTATTTCAAGGAATCTATATAAATCTACGAATACCTATAGTAACATTTTAACAAACAAAGACCGCGCAAAGAAGACTCCTGATGCAATGAAATACGTGTACTATTTTTAAATCATATGCACCTTATTCATCATAATAAATGCATATGCATATTATGAAATGCATATTTCAAGCGAATATGCGCTAAATTTTTATGTGCATACCGTGCATATTATGGAGTACATATTGTCTCAAACCTACTGATTATCCGAAAATGGGGGTATTTTACCCTAAAGTGTAAGAACTGCCAGAGTGTCAATACCATTGAGTTGAAACTGCTGACGGGGTGGAATTTACACTTGTTTAGATCGATCAATACATAAGACTCAGGAGAATAATGAGACGGCTGCTGTTGAGGGTGTGATGGGTTCTGGAGAAGGGGGGTTTGGAGATTACCTGGAGGGTTTTGGATAAAGCCTGAGGGACCAGGACTCACTTCACGCAGAGGGTAGTGCTGGTTGATGAAGGTGGGTCGAGGGTGAGACTGCCTCCCAAAAGGTGTCTCCAAAGGTACGGCCATGAATTATGAAAAGGGATATTATTGGCAGCGATAGTAGAGCCTATATGCTGACCAGTTTTCCAGTTCCAGTTCGATTCGTCGAAGATCCAGAAAAGCTCCTACGTGAATGCAGTCACTTGCCAACGAATGTGACGGAAAGGAATACATGCAACGGTGCTGCACTCACAGATGAAAAAGGATGAGGTGATAGTAATTAATGTCTACGAGCCTATGACACTGTAGTTGAAGAGCATAACCCTAGCGCTATCCTCTAAAACTGAAAGTAGCGTTAAAAATAGGATAGACATGTTTAAGATGAAAATATATTTATATGTATATATATATCCCCACTTCTTTACCATACATTACAGACACTTCAGATCGCTGAATTAATTAAACTAATTTTTATGAAATAAATTCATGTTTAAAGTGTAACAAAAATATTTCAATTATAAAGCTAAAATGGAGAAGATCATCAACTAAAGAGAGAGTTCGACATCAATCGACTTTTGAAAAATATTTTTGTCTTTTTTTTTAAATATATGTTGTTATTAATTAGTAATATACTTCTGAAAATTCATTCGTCTGAAATACAACGAACAACCAGAAAATTTCATTATATGCATGAAACTGTGATTTTCTCCGCTTGTTTTTCAAGTTCGTTAAATACAGCCATCAAACAGATCACAGCGCCATTTCTGCGCTGTTTGTTTGCTGTGTTTAACGAACTTGAAACAATAACGGCTCGAGCCCAATTATATATGTCATTAATTGAGATTAATTATTTAATATGAAGTAAACTAAAGCGTGAGTAAATAACATACAAAAAATCAGAGCAACGATTATGATATCGTGGGCATCTGCTCTGTCGTTTGTACTATAGTGTGCATTTCCACTGTATGTGGCGCTACTGTTCAGAAATAATTAAATGTAGTTCTTAAATCAGATTATTAATAACTAGAGCCCAGACTTTTAGGACCTATAAAAAAGGTATATTAGGACCTTAAAAAAGGCATTTAAGGACCTCAAAAAAGGCAGTTTAGGACCTTAAAAAAGGCTTTTTAGGACATATAACAACGAATAAATTAGCATTTTGGAATATAAAATAAACAATTTTTGGTCCGTTTAAATAAATAAAAAAGGATGAAAACAAATAAACAATTCATTCCATAAAAATTCAATGAATTTAGTTTATAATATATTTAGTCAAATTTAACCTAAAAGTATTATAAAAAAAAGGTTAGGTAAATTGAAACTCAGGAAATGAAACCAATTCCAATATCAAATTTGAAATTTGTATTTACAGGAAATCTTCGTAGTAGACAACCTCAGACTAAACAAACCAATTAAGATATTCTGAAACTGTTGTACAGGAAAAACCACTTACAAGACAAAACACAATTTTTGGTCACCTGACAGTTTTTCTAATGTAAATATTACAAATAATACTAATTTCTCTTTCAAAAGTATATTATATTGATTATTCGCCAATTTATTTTTTTATTAATGGCAAAGTTAAAGCTAAAAAATTGATGTGGAGAGTTAGAGAAAACTAGATAAAGTGTAGACTATGCTAATTCTTGAAATGAAAGAAGTAGTTTATTTATATAATAATTCAGACAGATTTTGATTGAATTATAACGTTCTATAAATTTGCCAATATATCCCATCAACTCTACCAACTTACCAAATTATTAAATAGTATAAAAAGCCCAAAATAAGACTTTTCATCATTTTAGGAATTTATGATATTTTAGGACTTTATTGCATTTATTTACTTTATTGCATTTTATGGCCTTTATGGCATTTTATGGCCTTTATGGCATTTTATGGCCTTTATGGCATTTTATGGCCTTTATGGCATTTAGGGTTTTATGGCATTTGTCTCCGGGCTCTATTAATAACAAATAGACATATTTTATTAATGCCTCTCCATCAATTTGATACAAGAAGAAAGTTTGTCCAAAGGATTACTGCCTCATTAATACACATTATTAGTGAAATGAGTGAATATTTAACAAAAAATGTCGTAACAGTTCAATTTTTATTGAATTTTCAATCATTAAGTTACTTTCCAAAAATATTAAATATCATATATAAATACCTAACTTAATACAAACTTAAGATGCAATTTAACTTATTTAAGTAAATATTTGAATGAAAGTATGGTTCCTCTGACAGTTGTGATATTGTGACTGCATTAAAAATAAGTTAATAAATATTTAAAATTCATTTGATTTCATGATTCTTTAAACCATTCATGAATGATAACTTCATATAATTTAGATTATTTAATGGACCATGAACAAACAGGATAGTTTACCAAACAAAAAGTTTTCTAATTGATGTAAATATAGAAAATACATTTGAGGGTTAACTATTTTATAAATATTTTTGATACAATGATTTATTTCGATTTAGCCTGAAAATATATATTCCAAGAGAATTAAAAACTTTCATCAATATCAAAAGGAAATGAATATGAATTAAATATGTAAGATATTTTTTCTTAATAGAACAGCTAGTCAAATCTGCTGATGTTTTTAACCCGTGACCGGAAAGCCATGCACGGAAAATTCGTCCATTCAACGCAAATAATTAATTTTAATGGACCAAAAATGTTATGATAAATATTTTGTTTAATGTTTGTAGGTAATAGTACCTAGTTACGTATAATGTACTTTATTTTATCCATTAAATGTCGCCTATAACATTATCTTCCGCAGATTGCGCCATTTATTCACTTATTTATTTGTCATTTTGTTGTTTAGTGAAACTTCAAGATTGATTGATAAATAATAATTTAAATAATTTAATTAAAGATAAGATGTTTGGTGCCTTAGCGTTCATAACACCAGAAAATTTTGTTGGCGTTAATGAAGATTAAAGTGTGAATGACAATTAAGTTTTTCAACTACTTTGAAGCTACGTACATTGGAACTAAACGGAAAAGAAAAACCTGTTGTATCCAGTTGAACTTTGGAAAGTTCAAAAAAGAGTACTACGGTATTTTCTACGAGCTATCAATGATGTTCTAAAAGGTTTCCACCCAAACTAAAAAAGATCAAACAAAGTGAGGTGACAGACTGCGTAAAAGACCAAAATATCGAGATATTGACGAACAAATATAGAACTAGTATTGCAATACACTTTGAATGATACAGTAAATTTTTTGACAACTATTGACCAAGCTATGCATAGCTGAAAATGTCCAGCTTTTCAATATAAATAATTGATTAAGTTGATATTTCTTCATTTTTTTATCATTTTAAATAACATATATTATACATAGAATATATTTTTCATCAACAGTTATAACTGCTGAATATATATGTTATTTTCACCTAAGCACATTTTAAGCGACTGCAATTATCTCTTACATAACACTAGACGATATCTTTCTTTCTATTCCTAATTTGATAAAAAATTACCTGCACAGACGAATTTTCCGTGGATGAAATTTCTGTGGACGAATTTACCGAGGACGAATTTTCCGTGGACGAATTTAACGAGAACGAATTTTCCGTTGACGAATTTATCGAGGACGGATTTTCCTTGGACGAATTTTCCAAGCACCTTTTTAACCATCATCAGATCTATCGTTTTAACAATGTTTAGCACCAGATACATTGATGTTTTTACCCATCATAAGATCTATATTTTTAACCACGTTTAGCACCATATCCAGTACTTGTTAGGGCGGCACTCCAAGGGACAGTAGTGCGTGTAGACATTCTTTCTCTCCTTGACTTTCTCTGGCCCCCAGCCGCAGTAGAACCACTTGTCCCTTTTGCTGGGGTAGGGGTGGGAGTTGGGGTACTCCTTGCATCGGTAAGACTCGTGTCGAAACGTATCGTCCTGGTGATAGTGCAACCATATAAGGGGACCGTACATGAGAAAATGGCATAATTTTATCTTTTTTTTATTACATAAATAGTTGCCTAATAGCTTTCTTATTGTTTGTGTGAAATATCAGAGCTCTAGTGTAACTCTAACACCCTGGGGAGAGGGAGTCAAAATGCACTCTAAAAACGATCTCTCAGCCAATTATAATTCGTAAAAATTGATTATCTCGCTATATCTGGTATCTAACGTGCTTCTTATTGCACACACAATAAGGCAGGTGAAGGAATATGTCTCAATTACCCGTCACACCTCATATGAGTTGGATGCTACTTGTCAGATTCAAACTCAGATTATCAAACTATCAAAAAAACTACAAATATTGGTACCTATTCAGTAACATACAACTCTTACAATTTTGAAGCTACAGCATTGGGGTTTTTTGCATTCGATTTTCCAGGGTTTTTCTCTACATAAGAGTTTCCTTTGAATTTTGATTTTCAAATTTGTTTTCAAAATATTGAATTTAAAAAAAAATAATTCATTTATTTATGTTTTCCCATTTTTTTTCGAAAACCAATTCGAAAATCGAAATTCAAAGGGAACTATTTTGTAGATAATTTCTTGGAGAATCGAATGCAAAAAAAAATTATGCCCTAGGTTCAAAATTGTACAAGTAATTTGTTTTTGAAATGTTTTTCTAAATACGTTCGAAATTCGAATAACTCGTTTTTTATGGTTCTAATCGAAAAAAATGCCACAAACAAACACGATAGAGGATTCAATTTTATATTAGGCTACTAAGTTTCAGAACCGTAGCTTCATTAATAAAAATATTTTCAAAAACCAAGTATGGTTCCCTTAATAGAAGTTGTTACCGATGCTTTGAAGAGAATACATATAACAGAACCTCCCAAACGTAAAATAGGGAATACTATTTTGCAATAAATCCAATAATTCTCAGATTGCTCTTAATATATTCATTATTTTCTCTTATCTGTTTTTATTTATTAATAACCAGGAAATATTAACAATTCCACGAATTGAGGGGCAAAATTTCGAAAACAAACCACGAATTGAGGGGAAAACGAACTAAAAGAGAGGTGAAAATGTTTGAAATGTCGATTCCTTTAAGCTAAAGCTACATTGAATAGTTAAGTGATTATCATAACATTATTAGAATCCCATGTTCAGTAATAGATATACGAATAGTATGACTTGAGTAACTTGACAGAAAATGATTCATTAAATTCTCCTATTTTTATGTTTATACCTTTATATGTGGCCAGAGTTTCTGTGCCAGCAAAATCTGGTCATATTTGACGGTTGTGTTGACAGGTTGAGAGAGAATGTCATCTCTGATGGACAGCATTTGAGAAGGAAATGTGTTGTGACCTCCCCACAGACCTGACATCAACCAGAGAATTATGGGAGAAAAATAAAAATAAATCATCGGAAGTTATGGCTAACTATTAAAAGATTCCTTACTCAGGGTTAAAAGATAATAGAACTGAGGTGCAATAATAAATTAAATGATTTCAATGAAAGAATACCATTTGGTTATACCTAAAATGTACTGGTTTTATAATGGAAATTAGTTATCTCGGGCAATGCTGCATTAGCGATTGGACACTCACAGTTATTGGAAAGTGGAAGGTAGCATAGGCCACGAACCAATTTGATCAGAATTTATGATTCACCAAATATGATCAATTTTAACACCTACTTTATGCGTATTGAGAGTGAGTAGCGCGACGCTCACTATTGATAATTTTTTCTAACCTATTTAAGCATAATTCACTCTCCTGTGTTCAATTGTCATACATTTTACCTCAAGATACAATTTATTGGAACTGAAAGTAAATTAGATTTATACCAATAATGCGATTAGTGTCACCACACCTGCTAGCATCTCTGCCTTGTGGTACGGATGGTCCCTCATGGTATGGAAATTGCGTCCTGATTTCCACCATTCATGCACTGCCTCTACCTCCCTACCTAGAATGGCACTGAAAAAGGTACTATTAGAGTGAACAGACTATATGATACTGTGATATATCAACTCCTTTGATTGGACATATTTATTTAGTTAAATAGCTAGAAACTTCTTCTAATCAATTTCATCAGTTATAATATCTATAATTATTGTCGATACAAGAAAAATTCAATCTGATTCTATATACTTAATAGTCAATCTATGCTAATAAAGAAAATGTGGTTCATAAAATTAGAACAAAGTGTATTAAAGAGCCACTGAACTCTAAATAATTATATCTACTTTCGCAAAATTAGTCCTAAATGGATTCAGAAATCTAATTAGGCATTATTATATATATATTCGTTTGTTAAAATAATTACGTGACGATACAAAAGGTTTGCTAGTGTCGGTTAATCGTTAATCTTTATTGTAGGAAATATTTCTATTTCAGATACAAGAATTCTCCATTCGTATACAATTAATGTATACCTGCAATTTCAGACGAGAAGCTTTTAATGAATGTACTGTTCCTTTCAAGGGTAAACCTAGGCTGACATTTTTTCTCTTTAGTTACTGAACGGTGAGACCTGCCTATTAACTCACCTGTCACTGTCTCTGATCATAAACTGAGACACGGTAGGGTCACCCATCACTGAGAAACGCCAGAGTCTTCCTATGGGTTGTCTCTCCGCCAAATTACCTGACAATAATCAAAATAATCAAAACTCAAGTTGAATTCGTTTCTTTTATAAAGCAATTGGAACTTTCAACAGCTGCTACGTAAGTTGAAATAGTTAAAAATCATTACCGCTCAGCAATGATCATAATTAGTCGCTAAGCAGGGCAACCAGTTAAAGAGTTATTATTAGCACTATGTAGTTTATTCCTAATTCGATAATTATATCACGACTTCAGAACTGACCTAGAGATGGTAGTTTGGTTGTATCGCACAGGTCAATGTAGTTCATGTGGCAATGCATTCGACACAACATGGCGTTAGCAACTTCATCATCAGCAGAAACATTGTGGTACACTCGCACCAACCAACCGGGGTAATTCCTACCCACATTCTTAGCCCATTTGTAGAGGTGCGACATGTAGCGCTTGTACTCGTAAGAATCTGCGGTAAGAGGAGTAATGAATTGAGGGATAGTAATGTGCTTGTGTTTTATTAAAATTACCCTTTTTTTATGGTTATTAATGGTAAAAATTATAATTCAATAAAAGAAACATACCAGTTAGCGATTAAAAATATTGATGGTGTTTCAATTATAATAATACTTCCCTGGAAAACAAGGATATATTCCTGGGACCTTATGGGAATATACCAGGAATAATGGATATTTCTTTATAATATCCAAGGAATAAATCCTTGTTGCCAGTTTTTTAGTCAAAATGTATTTTATTTTTATATCTATGGCTCACAGACCTTTTTCTATTTTTTGTTTAGTGTGGTAGAAGGTGTATGACACAACCTTCTGCCCCACCCCCCTCTGGGTAGCGTAGTCGGAACATGTGGATGTGTATTGGGGTGGGTACTTCCCTCCAAACCATTCAGGCTGAGTCCACGGATTGGACTGGAAGTGAACACGAGCTTTTTCCAGACCCTCCACGTCATAACCAAACCTGCATTGGAAATGTTTTACAGATTTTGTACCTGTGATTGGAAATACTATACAGTTTTGTACTTGCATTGGAAGTGTTACACAGTTTTGGTTACATTATTTTTTCTTATATTCGGATACATTACAAGTTATTGGATTTTTTTTAAGGAGAAGCAGACCTTCTTTAAATAATTAAAAAAACAATTATCTGTATTTAGACGATGAACATTAACAATGAACATTAACAAACTAAAAAACAATTATTTTTTCCAGAAGAAGCAGACCTTCTTTAATAATTCAAAAAACAATTATCTTTATTAAGACAATGAACATTAAAAAACTAAAGATATTGTTCCTGATCTACATCTATGGCTCCGACCATCTCCAATGATAATGGCATCCAACCGACTGTAAGGTGCCTATAGCAGGTCACAGGGCAACACCCAAAATGCGGTCATCATACTTCTCCTTGACCAACGTCTGGATACTGAAAGCATTGCCCCTCTGACCTAACAAACTAACCCGCTGCTCTATCCAAAAGTCTCTCTCACATCATCAGTGACGTCGGTAATGCGACAGCCTATTTCAGCAAGGAGTGCGCCTATCGCTTTACCATAACTACCTTCCCTTTCCACAGATATGGGTTCGAACCGATATCGAATGTCAAAGCCGCATATTTGCGTTGCTTCCTCCCGTCCACCTCCTTGGCTGCTCTACCAGGAGACAAAGCCGAGTCGATCAAGTGAGACGCCGCGTTAGTGTCTACACATGTTGCATCCCAAAAAAGACACCTCCAATCTGTAAAGGGGAAGACTGAGATACAATCAGGCCGCTTACCATCACCCCTATCAACCCCAGAGGCTCAAGCACAGAAGGGATACCAGCCACAATTAAAGCTCTCCTAATAACATCATTCAGAGCTGCATGTCTCGGATGGCGTCCAGCACTGTAGCCACATGATAGACCGTGAACTCCCCCTGAATCCACTCTCTAGCTCATGGGCACACGTGTGGCTCACAGATGTCCGCACCAACATCCAGCGCGATCGCAACCGGAAAAGACTCTGCATCGAGTAGTGTCCCAAGTGTGGGAACTTGAAGCGCATGTAGCCAAAGTCCGCTCTCTCTACATGCAGATGCCAGCATACGTGCCCTAGACAACTGATCCTCCTCCTCGAGCAGTCTGGCCACAGTGGCTACCAAATTAAGCTCATCCCATGACCTCTGCCGACTCTCCATAGCTCCCTCAGCCAAGGCTAAACCCTCACTTTGCCATATCTCCACTGCTGCTCCAAGCTCTCTGTCGTCCCCAATCTGTGTTCTGCTTAGAATGGATCTAACCAAATCCTCGGTAGCATGGAGGGAAGAAATGAATGCAGGATGCCTTAGACATCCTGATTCCTAATTTCCAAAACCTTACTGGCAACGATGCCCGCACAAGTGAGTCTCCCTCAAACTCAGAGGTGGACAGCGCTACTTTGAAAACCAGCGGCGCTGCCACTGCCGCTACAGCAAAATGTAGCGGCAGCGCTACAGCGCTACTTTCCAAAAAATGTCATATATACTGTAAAATTTTATTTATTATATTTACGGCAACGTACAGTGTGTTTCAACATTTTTGATATTTTTCATTGGCTTTTATTCATAGTTATACTGACAAAAAAAAGTAATACACCAAAATGTTCAGGAAGAGTGGATTTTTGATGATTAATAACAAGAAATACATATTATAGAAGGTGCTATAAGTTGCCTCCATTTTGCTGCACACAGAGATTCGCCCGCTTGAAAACGTTAAGTGCTTCACTCTGAAGGAAATTTTCGCGATGTTCTCCTGAAAATATCTTCACAACATTGATAAGTTCGTCCACTGTAGTTGGTTTTGCAGAATACACTTCTTTTTGAGCTAAGGCCCAATAATAAAAATCCAAAGGATTCAAATCTGGAGAATGCGCTGGCCACGCAATCTGTGTCCCACGGCTGATGACTCTGCCTACAAACTTGTTCAACAAGGAATCTTTGGCAGCAGTGGTGCAATGGGCAGGAGCACCGTTTTGCATCCCCCATAAACCTTGTCTTGTAGCACATGAACGAAAGGTTTGCCAAATATTTTTTTGAAGCAACTAAGGGTAGCAGTCTCCATTCACTATCTTGCTTCCACGTCAAAAATCCAATCTTAAGTAACAAATTGGTGTATCTTGTATACAGCATTAAGATATTTAATCGTTTATATATGGCTATTGAAAAATATCAATAATGTTGAAACTCACTGTATAGTGTAGAAATTAATTGTTGATCCCCTGAAGAAAGATTACACGCAAGGATATGAACAAATTCCAAATAGCTACGAGATATAACTGTCTTTGATCAAGAGAGAACTCAAGAGGAAACCATTGGAAACTAGTGATTCAGTCTTTAAGTGTCGGTGTGGAGAAACTCGCCACTGTAGAATGCTAAAACTAATTGCCTCTCATGTTTTCACCTATTACAAGGTCTCTTTCGAAGGATACACACAAGGTTACTATGGGCGTAGAAGTATCTTAAGACTGATTAGAAAACAGTACTCTACAAAGACAAAATGCGTTACAACTCTCGACGGCCCCGACTGATGGGCTAAATCTTCGCTCTCTCATGCCTCACAACATCGCCAACGAATTTGACGTCAACATCGAAGTGGAGGTGTGATAATTTGGGCTGGGACCATTGGAAATAAACTGATCGGATCTTACAGGATTCCAAAAGGAGTGAAAATAAATTCTGCTAATTATATTAACTTTTTGAATTGTGGATTTGTTTATTGGCTGAAAAGGAAACATGCTGAGTTAAAGAAAGTTATTTTCATACATAACAACGGTTCTTCTCACTCTACTAAGGCAACTGTAAATTTCCTGAGGAGTAATAGGTTGGTTATGACAATTTGATGGTATGGCCCAGTCTCTCTCTAGATTCAAACCCAATTGAAGAACCTCAGTCCATCCTGAAGTAGAATGTGTATGTGCGAAGACGTCAGATCTCGTCGAAAAATTAGCTCTGGAATGATACTGAAGACTCTTGTAAGACGATAACGTCTGATACAATTCAGAAATTTACAGATTTGATGGATAATCGTCTTTTAAAATTGGTGGAAATGAGGGGAAATCAAACCGGATATTGACTTAAAATTAGCAGTTAAACTACACATGAACGCTGAAAATGAGTAACTTTTAATAAAAAGATTGTAGCATCCGAAATAATATTTGAATTACTTTCAATTTTTTTAAAGTAACTCGCAATGGGGTTGAACATTTCCTGAAATTTCCAAGAATAACCATTGAGTTAAACCCATTTTATTGCAATAAACACATCTGCATAAAAGCGTAAGACGATGTGTAAGTTGATCATATTAGGCGGTTTTGTCTTAATATCAAATATTCACATTCCGTATCATTATTATGGTCGTACTATGAATCATTGTTTGAATATCAGTTGGTCGCACTGCGCGGATTTGTCTGAATATCACTTACAACTGATAAGCTATCTAGGGTCGCGCACTTGTATAGACTTTTATCAAGATTCCTCAGATAACTTTAATATTTTTGATTTTAATAGAAGCGACAGCGCTGTAGCGCACAAAACCTCTAACGCTTCTGAAAAAAGTAGCGGTGCTGCCGCTACTGCTATATTAGCACAGAAGTAGCGGCGCTGCCGCTAACAAAAAGAAGCACTGCTGTTAGCGCGCGCTACAAGTAGTGGAGCTGTGCCCACCTCTGCTCAAACTTAGCGTTGGTCACCATTGAAGGAGCTGATACAATGACCCTGTCGAAGTGTGAAATATCCTCACTATTTCTGTATGCTGGTAAAGCACGGAGGGTATATTGAAGCTTAGGTAAGGCAAAACAGTTCTTTAGTAAAGCAAAAGATTGATGTTCTCATTTAATTTCAACCTTGACGAAAGCCCCTCCAAATCTTCCCTCTTCTCAGCAACAGCGGCCGGTATGCCCCTCTCCATGAATGGTGCTCCCATCAAGTTTGAATCTTCCACTGAAACGACTCTTAATCCTGGCATCAACCCCCAAAAAGATTCCTCGTAATGATTGATTCTTCTTCAGAATTATTCAGCAAAATCAGTTCACACTTCTCTCGGTTAACATCCAAACCCACTTCATCAAGGTCATTGATTGCAAGCAAGTGAACACCTTTTCAGGTGAATCTCCGATTGTCCCGTCATCGAGATACCAGACACTCAACTCAGTGTCCACCTTTAGCGCTATCTCATCAATTCCCAAAGAGAAGAGAGCTGGACCGAAAGGGTCGCCCTGCTGTATACCTGTTGCGGATACGAGGTTTGTCCCCTATAGAAAAGCGTTGTTGGACCAGAATAAGCCTGCCAACTCAGCCTATAAAGGCCCTGAGCCCTTTTTTAAGCCGCATGAATTGACTTGGAGTTATTGATACTTTCTAATAATAACAGGATTTAACAATATTATATAATATAAGACGCTCCATATACAGGGTGACCCCCCCCCCTCAAGAAAAAAAACCCTTTAAATTCGCATATTTCAACAACTATTGGTACAATGTATCTTTTTTATTTCAATAACCGAACTAATGATGGGACATAATATACTTTTCATACCGTTATTATTTGAATAATGTATACTGTTCACATTTTATAATTATATATAGTCTCGTGTAATAAGTTATGATATCATAGCTTATTAAATGTGACTATATATAATTATAAAACAATTATAAAACCACATACAGTTGATGTACTCAAATGTTCAAAATTATTAGAATAAATATATGGTATTCTTATAGATTGTAATTAGAATATTCCAGTAATATAAGGTAGGTATCCTCTTACCTTAAACAGTTGCATCCATTTGGTGCGTATCCTCTTACCTTATACAGTTGCATCCATTTGGTGCGTATCCTCTTACCTTATACAGTTGCATCCATTTGGTGCGTATCCTCTTACCTTATACAGTTGCATCCATTTGGTGCGTATCCTCTTACCTTATACAGTTGCATCCATTTGGTGCGTATCCTCTTACCTTGTACAGTTACATCCATTTGGTGCGTATCCTCTTACCTTATACAGTTGCATCCATTAGGTGTGTATCCCTTAACAGGTGCATTCACAGAAGAAGGTCTAAAGTTTTTTTCTTTCTGTTCACTACTGATGAGGCGGCGAGAAGTTGACTGCCATTGAAAGATATTAATTGTAGTTAGTCCCATTATATACTATAGCAGATAAAACGCCGCGTTTATACCGCCTATAGTTCACGCCTCTTAAGTTAATCACGGTTAAATGAATGTAAGGCGGTAGAAAAACTAGTAGTTATAGACTGTAAATTTGCTTTCCATTCATTTAACAGTTATTAATTGAAGAGGCGTAAGCTGGGCGGGAAAAACGCAGCGTTTTAACCACTAGTATAGTATGGGCTTCAGATGTAATTGGAAATAGTCATCGTCAAGATTGACGATTCTTAATAAAGAAGTTAAATTATATACTTATTAGAATATATATTAATAATGAGCACATTATCAAACTGGTTAAAATCAGTTTGATTGAAAACAGCAGAATCTAAAATTAATTTATCGTATAATTTTATATGAACCTAGCATAGCTCTTTACATATAAGTCTTCTGACACACAATCATGCAGGTTGTATACTGGTAGTTATAAAATCTTGAGACCGGTTTGTTATTTGAAGTTAATTATTTTGTGACTTTGAAATAAAACAGTGTCATTGGATATTTCCCTTCTGCTCAAATGTTTGTGGTTTTAGAATGGTTGTTTGACAATAATATTTATTGCTTTAAGAGAGTGAATAAGAGTTTCAAACTCTGTTACATGTAATGCATTTGGTGAGGGTAATTAACCACCTACTGTTTTCTCTAGGCCAGAGGTTTTCTGTGGTTTACTTTATAGAAATAACGAGCTCTTGAGGTTTCATGTATCCTAACGGTTTTCAAGTTTGATGTTTCTTTTCTGTGAGAAAGTAATTAGTTTAGTCGGAAATATAGGAGGAGTTATTATTGAATGTGTCGGTTTCTATTAGTTGAGGGTAGAATTAGGGACAGCCTACAGGAGGGTTGAGAACAAAGGGAATTGGAGAAATGAGATCATATGCATCTTACGTTTGGATTTGGGTGGAGTTTTAGATGAATCTGGGGAGTATATAAGCGGTGGATTGAGATTATGAAGGAGTCCTACTCTGTCTGTCGTCACTCTCTGCTTAAGTAGTTTACCGGTCTGGATAAGACCCCGGCGGGGTGAAGTCTTCTCTCACCCCAGCCTTAGGTGACCATCGCAGGACTTAGTCGATGAAGATCTCCGCCCGTCATAGTGGTGGAGATAGGATCCTTAGCAAGTGGCTGAATCTTGCAATTCAATGGATCCCGGCAGCAGAGGTCGTATTCTTTACGGCAGAGTCGAAGCCAAATGAGACAGGATGTGGGAACCAAGAACTGAAGTCTATTGTAGAATAACTTCTGACGTTGCAGAACAACTTCTCATGTTGCAGAGCAGACATTCAATAAACAGTTGGAGTCTGAAGCCAGAGTCACCATCATCGTACCGAGATTTGCACGAGTTGTCGTCCACGTCAATTGACAAAGTTCCAGTGGAGGACTTCAGCCGTTCCCAATACCCTAGTACAGTGGTTCCGAAGAGTTTCCAGCCGCATCAACTCCATTAGAAATTCAGTAACCCCATCCGTATTTCCTCAGTGATTGTGTCAGTGTTTATTTGTGAAAAGTATACTCTCAACCTCCAAAGCTTGACCCATGCTGTAAGTTAAACTCCTCCATAGGTAGAAATTTGATTAATTGAATTAAATGTACGATGTATATGTTGGATTTACTATTTCACAAACCTTTTGTCTTTTCGATTACTTAATAAGAGTACACCTAATTTAAACTATGACTGTGTTTCATTTAACCTTGTTATTTTGGTACGATATTTGATTTGATGCTATTTAATGAAATGAAGATATTGATGATTATTATTGACAAGTAACGTAAACAGTAAATGAAACAAATTGATTATTCTTTCTAGGGAGAATCGTAACCCACGTAAATAAATGCCCGCTCGGCACTGATTAATAACCACGCTACCATGTGAAAGAAAGAACTTAAATACTGGAAATATTGAATATGACTATTGAAATAAAGAAATGCCTGCCCGGCATAAAAGAAAAAACCACCCCCCTCAGGGGCCCTGAACATACATTGGTGGCCTAGCGTTGGGATAATCAATTTGTCTTGTGTTGCAAATCGTACCAGAAAACAAAGAATGTAGGTAGATTTATTTTTATTTTATTGCATTGTAGAATGTTTTGTCTTTATTACTTATATTAATGATGTGTAATTTTTTTGATGTTGTAATAATTTGAGGGATATTAAGTCATTGCAAAGTTAGGTCCCAAATCGAAGGGCAGGGAATATTACTCAGAGGTACAGATTGTTGGAATGGCAGTGGTAATTAATAGAGGTAAATACTTATATTATTTTTTAGGTAGAGTCAGGACTTTAGAGAACTCAGTCAGATAGGATATTAGTAACAGAGTGGTACTTGTGGTAGGAGGTTAGGTTTGTGGAATAGCGACGATACTTTATATCACCGTAGAGAAGCTTAGTCTATTATTTAAAGAATATTATGTATTTAAAGAATTTAAAATGTATTTTTTTTAAATATATTATTATTTTCTTTGTCTTCAAAAAATTAATTGATGTTCTGTTTTCTTTCCACCCTGTTTATTGGTATACCTTATTGGTACAATTATCATTTATATAGTAGTTTGGCAAATTTAAGCGATCGATATTGTTTGAATATTATCAATTTGTTGTCAAACTGTTTGGTAATATTATGTATGTTATGGTACAACTTTTAAAGTTAATATTACATATTACATAAAGGTAGGGTATATCTGTAGCGGACTGTATAGTCATTGGTGTGAGCTGTGAAGGTACAGAGTATTAAAACACTGTTTTTTTCTATTCTGTAGAAAATAGGGAACACATGTTCTAATTGTTTTTATGTGACTTTCCTTTGAAAAAAAAAACTTACCGAACGGAAAAATGCGACGCCTACAAATGTAGCAAATAAAGATAAAACTGTTAGGCATAACAACTGAGGTAATACTTTTAATGCCATATCTAGCAGTGAATGGCACTAGCACATATGTAGCACTGACATGAAGTACATATGCAGAGGGATGAGTTAAATTGCTGACGGAGTGAAATTGACACCTGTTTAGATACGTAAATTAATGTACAAATATTGATTTCAAGTGCTTCAAACAAAAGTGCTGTTTTCTATAAATGTTATTTAAGACCTAATATCTTTTAATAAAGTTTTTCACTTTTAAGCATTACCTAGTTTTCAAATTATATATTTGATTAAATATATTTACAAATTATATCACAATTGTATTTACACTGATGATGGTTTCAAATTAATCCAACAAGTTTCTCTTAATAGAAAATTTTGAAAAACTTTTTAAATAATTTTTATTTTTTCAATAGTTTTCCTTATCGACCAAAATACACTAGAAACAAACCAATATCAACTGCAAGTTATCACATCTAGGGTAAGTTATGAATTATCGGTCATTTCTACAATATCGGTCATATAAGAAAAAACGATAAAAAAAATTATTACTATTAGACAGCTCTGTGTAATATTAGCAATTTTTATATTGTTTATATATATATATGACCGAAGTTGTAGTACTGACCGATAATTCGTAACTTACCCTAAAAGTTATATCTTCGTAATTTTTTGGGATATAAATTTAGAAAATACTAATTCCTTAGAAATTTAGAAAATACTTTATAGTAATATTCCTTATGATATGAAACATCACATTCTTCGGGTATCGTGCATTATTAATTGGAATATATCAGACCAAGATATTCATCATTCTATCGACATCATTAGAAAAAGTACACGATTTACTTACAAGATTCACATCGGTGTGAGTAACCGGTGCTATTTCTAGTGTCTTATATTTGATATATAGCAAATCAATGCCCCAAAATATATGAGTATATGACTATTTGAACTCATATATCTTCTCTATACCGAATGCTTAACTCTGATTAGCTAGTGGTTACTTACCTATTCCATAGCTCCCTCCTTCGCTGTGATTGGTCAGTGGTCAGGCTGTTGCATTATAGGCTCCACCAATCAAGAGATGGTTTGCATAACCCCCTCATTGATGGAAAATCACCCCTCAGTTGTCGTGATAAGCTGTGAAGTGAAGGGTGTGATTATCGGTGTAGTTCTTGGAACAATCTTTGTATTGGAATAAACTTTAAAAATATAATTAAATTAATTATGGTCCTCGAATCAAGCTGTGCGATGATAAATAGAAGTATTTATCCAACAAATGTATATAACTCAGAGTCACTTATAGTTTTCTATGATTAAAATCTTGGAGAAAACTATGGTCTTTGAGGGATAACTAGGACAAAATTCTTGAGGTTCATCGTTTTCTATATTTTAAACATAGAAAATACTTCATAACTCAGGTCCTTCATAACTCGAGTGCTTCATAAAGCAGAACTTCATAACTAAGGAGCTTTACTTTATTAGTATTCAATTTTGCTATTGCCTCTTTTTTTATATTCATGATTTTGCTATCCTTTTTTATTAATTATATGTATTACTCTCAAAGAATAATAACTATAAACTAATTAGTATTATACGTAAATGAGTTACTTTTATAATGGATTAATATGTTGCTAATCGCTACTTATTATGGTTATTATATATATATATAATATATATAATTACCATATTATTTTATCCATGATACTTTACAAGATGGTTAAGATATGAAACATTTAGCTAAGTATATTTTGGGCTATAATGTCTATCTCGATTTTAATTGTTTATCTTATATATCCTACTAAATATAATCACCAACAATGCATGAAAATAATGTCTATGTGGTAATCAGGGAACATATCTTTACTTTAAATAGTGTTTCTAAGAGAGATACTAATAACAGTGTCATTGTCACAAAATGAGCATAACTCAGTTGAATAACTGTAGGGGTTATTAACCCGTACATTGAATATTTATACAAATTATTTCCCTTTCAATCTATTCTTTCATTGGTTATCCCTATGGATTGGTTATCCATGTTGCCTTTTATTGGTTATCACTATACGGATTGGTTATCCATATTGCCTTTCATTGGTTATCACTATACGGATTGGTTATCCATATTGCCTTTTATTGGTTATCACTATACGGATTGGTTATCCATATTGCCTTTTATTGGTTATCACTATACGGATTGGTTATCCATATTGCCTTTCATTGGTTATCACTATACGGATTGGTTATCCATATTGCCTTTTATTGGTTATCACTATACGGATTGGTTATCCATATTGCCTTTTATTGGTTATCACTATACGGATTGGTTATCCATATTGCCTTTTATTGGTTATCACTATACGGATTGGTTATCCATATTGCCTTTCAATACTGACTAATTTTCTCACTTTGAAGGCTCTCATTTCGCTGGTATATGGACTGGAGATCTAAATTGAGGTATCTTTACCCACTAATAATTATTACCATTGTTATCATCTGTGAGAGATCTGAATTAGCTGAGTGAGAGGAGTGTATATTGTATAGTGATAGTAAGTATAGTGTGTAGCGTATAGTGTGTAGTCATAGTAGGTATTCAATGCAATAATATAATAACTCTTGTGGAGGGGGGAGGGGGAGGGTAAGTGAGAGGGGGTGGGGGTGGAGAGGCATTAAGGGAGGGGGAAGGGGTAAACTACAGTGTCTCTCAGATGTACCCACCAGTAAATCGAAGCAGCTAGGAGATTACGGTGTGCTAACCGAGAAAATATGCTTGCTATATATGTTATTGAATATGAATACAGACGGTACATTATAATGTAACAGATATACTTATTTTATCAGGTGTAGCGGTGTACTTAAACCAGGTTATGAGTACAAGAGTAATGCTATTTTTGCTTATAAGTAATGAGTACAATTAATAAATTGATGCAACAGTTTATAAACAAAGCGTTGATATACATACTGCTTAGTCACTACCTTTCTTAACTGTTAAAAGTAATTAAAATGAAACCACGTCTCCACCGTTGAGGTTCGATAGTGAAAATGTATACGCTATGATAAGTAAAATGAATGTATGTTAACAACACCAAGGTTGATGTTTCTGTATTATTTAATCAATAAATTGTTCCACGGACCAATGATCTGGCTAATACCAAAAACTTTATTTTAATCAGTTTTATTTAACGTTATTCTTTATGTAAATTAAATCCAATTTTCTACGTTGCAATTTTATGCTTCTGGAATTTTCGGTGGTGGGATTTACCAAAAACCGGATGTGGAAATTTTTGACACAGATTATAGTCAAATAATGTTTTCAATATTCTTATACTTCATTAAAATTAGACTTCATTAGATCTTAAATCAAGTAGGTATCATAGTGAAACTATCGAAGTAGGAATCATAGTGAAACTATCGAAGTAGGTATCATAGTGAAACTATCGAAGTGGGTATCATAGTGAAACTATCGAAGTAGGTATCATAGTGAAACTATCTAAGTAGGTATCACAGTGAAACTATCGAAGTAGGTATCATAGTGAAACTATCTAAGTAGGTATCACAGTGAAACTATCGAAGTAGGTATCATAGTGAAACTATCGAAGTAGGTATCATAGTGAAACTATCGAAGTAGGTATCATAGTGAAACTATCGAAGTAGGTATCATAGTGAAACTATCGAAGTAGGTATCATAATGAAGCTATCGAAGTAGGCATCATAGTGAAACTATCGAAGTAGGTATCATAGTGAAACTATCGAAGTGGGTATCATAGTGAAACTATCGAAGTAGGTATCATAATGAAGCTATGGAAGTAGGCATCATAGTTAAACTATCGAAGTAGGTATCATAGTGAAACTATAAATGAATAGACTACCTAATTCAGGTACGAAAGTATTATTTAAATCTCATCTTGATTTCTTCCAATCGTATATCGGATGAACATAGGTATATGATATTAATGTTCAATTGAAAACTAATACCAGTATCTACTACCAAACTTGAAAAAATAATTGGTATCGGTAATATTTGAACCCTTTTTTGGTATCCGATACAAATTACTAGAAACTCATATAAATACCGATACTATCAGATACTTTATCCGATTCCGAGAGTATCGGTGCATCTCTAATCTTAATTGAAATTTTAATATATATACAGGAATTATGATAATCGAATAAGTGTGGGAAATGTCTCGTTTTTATTTCACCCGATGATATAGAAAATATTTTATGAGTTACTTTGGTTGGTAGTTTTCAGTTAAAGCTGTTTTAGCCGTAACTTATGGAGGCATGTTAGATGAAAAATAATTTAATGGTAAATTACATATATAACTCATCATAAAAATTATTTTTAATCTAATATATAAGCTACGGCGAAAACAGCTTAACTGAAAACGACCACCGAAATCACTTCTGAAATATTTTATATACCAAGAGAAATAAAAGCGAGACATGTCCCACACTTATTCGATTGTCATAAGTCTGAGATGTAATAAGAGTGGGGCTCGTGATATGCCTATACCTAAACTATAACAAATAGATAGATACAAAGGTTCAATGATTAATCAGACAGTGCATTTTCAAGGAAGTTTTAATTGCCAATCTGAAGTCTAACAAAGAACTTTTTGGGCAATTAATCAATTTGATCTACTGAAGTTGTAGCAAATTATTATTATTATTATTATGGACATGCGGCATTTGCAGTAATTGACTGGGAATGATTTTGTATTGGAATCATTTGACCGGGATTGAATATGTAAGAGAGTAAATTTACCCAGAAAAAATATGTATTGGAATCATTTACCAGTTACCTTTGACCTGACTCACCATTGTATGAATCGAAGCTTCATATCGCAATGTTGCTAGTAGTGGCAAGAGAAAAAAGATGAGGACTGGAACAAAGAAAGGTACGAGGCAAATTATTGTAAGGGATGAGAAGAAAGATATATTATTTATTTAAATATAGAGTATGAGTTTGACAGAGCTCATCAATAATGCTATGCATCTTTCAAAAATAAATAAATGCCGTCAATAATATAACCTTCCCATATTCCACAAAGGTAATTAATAATGTTATAAGATCATGCATAGATATACATCTTGAAAAATAAAATGGATTCGAATTCTTTTAACTACCAACAACAAAAGTTTTTATGATGAAAATATTCCTGTATTACTCAAAAAAATTTCCTATAAGTAGTTCCCATTTTTTATTAATCATACCTACGTAACACCAATTAATAAATAGTGCGATTGTTCCCTCCAGAAGGCGACACTACCTCCTCTAAAGATGAATGGCATAACAACATTGGGAAAAGGAACACAAAATATGCGGTGAGTTATCAAGTTGAGTAATAATAAAGGTTTACATTTGACACATAAATCTAGAAATGTAAAAAATGTGAATACTTGAAAAAATAAAAAATATAACAAATACATTTAATTCTTATCAAAATTTCAATTTTGGATATTCATGGCAGTAGAAGAACAGTTCCATTCTACATACATACATTATATTGAAGTGTCAATATTAATTCCCTTTGAATTGTACCCTCTACCTCAATATTGTTCAATATCAATAATAAAAAGTTAATATTTAAAGTATGTATTTTTATTACAGATGAGCAGACAAAGGGTATCTGTCTCTGATCCAGTAGAGGAGGGGCATGTAGGCAGACATGTTTGGGCCAAACTTACTGGAGTGAGAGTCTGGCCTGGTAGGTGTTCAGTAGCATCAGTATAATGCTGTTAAATGATTCATCTTCTCAATTCATTTTATCTTATATGATTAGTTGATGAATGTATAGGAAAAAAACAATGATCTATTCAGTATTTTTAGTGATTGATGATGAATATATTTTTTTTCATACAATTTTTTTAAAGTTAATTCGATATGTATGGTTGAAGTTAATTTTTCCTGTCAAAAATGTTTTACCTTTACTCTTATTATTATGTTTTTATCGTCAAGGTAATATGTTTTATCATCAAGATAATATGTTTTTATCATCAAGGTAATATGTTTTATCATCTAGGTAATATGTTTTATCATCAAGGTAATATGTATTATCATCAATGTAATATGTTCTTATCATCAAGGTAATATGTTTTATCATCAAGGTAATATGTTTTTATCATCAAGGTAATAGGTTTTATCATCAAGGTAATATGTTTTATCATCAATGTAATATGTTTTATCATCAATGTAATATGTTTTATCATCTAGGTAATATGGTTTTATCATCAAGGTAATATGTTTTTATCATCAAGGTAATATGTTTTATCATCAATGTAATATGTTTTATCATCAAGATAATATGTTTTACCATCAAGGTAATATGTTTTTATCATCAAGGTAATATGTTTCATCATCAAGGTAATATGTTTTATCATCAAGGTAATATGTTTTATCATCAAGGTAATATGTTTTATCATCAAGGTAATATGTTTTATCATAAATGTAATATGTTTTATCATCAATGTAATATGTTTTATCATCTAGGTAATATGGTTTTATCATCAAGGTAATATGTTTTTATCATCAAGGTAATATGTTTTTATCATCAATGTAATATGTTTTTATCATCAAGGTAATATGTTTTATCATCAAGGTAATAATATTTTATCATCTAGGTAATATGTTTTATCATCAATGTAATATGTTTTTATCATCAATATAATATGTTTTATCATCAATGTAATATGTTTTTATCATCTAGGTAATAATATTTTATCATCTAGGTAATATGTTTTATCATCGATGTAATATGTTTTTATCATCAATGTAATATGTTTTATCATCAATATAATATGTTTTTATCATCTAGGTAATAATATTTTATCATCAATGCAATATGTTTTTATCATCAAGGTAATATGTTTTTATCATCAAGGTAATATGTTTTTATCATCAATGTAATATGTTTTTATCATCTAGGTAATAATATTTTATCATCTAGGTAATATGTTTTATCATCAATGTAATATGTTTTTATCATCAATGTAATATGTTTTATCATCAATGTAATATGTTTTTATCATCTAGGTAATATGTTTTATCATCAATGTAATATGTTTTTATCATCAATGTAATATGTTTTATCCTCAATGTAATATGTTTTTATCATCAATGTAATATGTTTTATCATCAATGTAATATGTTTTTATCATCAATGTAATATGTTTTATCATCAATGTAATATGTTTTTATCATCAATGTAATAGTTTTTTATCATCAAGGTGTACTCATAGAAGCCTCTGCCTGTCGTCTTGACTCTCCTAAAAATGGTTTCATTTGGGTGTTCTGGTTTGGTGATCATTACGTGTCTCAGGTACCTAATGACTTACCTTTACATCTACCTATTGAATTTAATACCTTTTCTTGTTTAATTAAAATCTTGATATTACTGTGAAAATATCGGCTTTTAAATAGAAAAATATTCACTCATAATTAAATTGAAGGATGCCTTTTAAAATCTGTTGTAGCTAGTTATTGAAACAATATTTTAGAATAGAGTAATTTAAGTGATTTTTCTCAAATTGACAATTTTCTAGGTAAATCTGTGTGGGGTGTCGGACTTCATAAATGACTTTTCCTTGCGCTACTCGTACTCTGGCTCTAAGCTGTTCAAGACAGCTGTCAACGAATGTATGAAGGTTACCACTAACATTTTCAGTTTTCAATCTCTCTGATATACGTTTAAAACAAGTCCTATTCAAATTTCTCATCGTATGTAATCATATTCCAGGATTTCTGTTTGACAGCCGGACAATATGAGCTTTCAGATTTGATTCCAAATGGAGATTTAACCAAGTGGTTCACATCTTCATTCCCTCGCGAAAAGGTAGAGAAACTTCATACTACAGTGGCAAAAGGACCAGGTCATTAAAACATAATAATTAATATTTTGAATATTGATTAAAGTTACTATTCAAACATAAGAAAGTTGTGAAATTCAAATGTGCTTTAGCACTTAAATGATCGAATATTAATAATTCTATAAATTATCTTTATTTATTCTTTGGTTTAATATATTTGCAGGCTCACTGTACAGTGCCTATGTATCGCGGTACTTGAAAAGACTCCACAAGTTACGGCGCAATGCAGATGATACTTCGTCAGATTCTTCCGACTACTACGACACAGATGATGAACCCATAGAAGGGCCAACTTGGTTGCTCAAAGGTTGCCAGATAAAGAATAAATTACTAATCATTAATTTTAATTAGGAGAGGCTTTTGAAATGAAATAATTTTGAGCAAGAATATTCGTCAACACTCAATAGATGAATCATTCATTAATTCCAATGGATTCAATTTCACAGCTGTAATTCTTAAGCTTGGGCTGTCCTATGCGATATTTATATTGAAACTATTTTACGATATCGCTCATTTTTGACAACGTTGTCATGACTAAAGAATAACTATTTTTTAGATGTGGCAATTTAAAACGCTCAATTTTGTGAATAGCACCAAAACACCATAGGTTGACATTTTCAAAACATCATATAGCTAGGATCAGTGTAAATTCATCGCAGGTAAATTCATCGCAGTAAATTCATCGCGGTAAATTCATCGCGTGGTAAATTCATCGCATGGTAAATTCATCGCGTGGTAAATTCATCGCGTAGTAAATTCATCGCATGGTAAATTCATCGCATGGTAATTTCATCGCAGGTAAATTCATCGCATATAGTAAATCATCGGTGACATATAACAGGAAGGTATATAATAAAAATAATAGAGAGGTATATAAATAATAGATAATTTAAGAAAAAAGACATTGTAACGTTATAAATAATATGCTACACAGACAATTGGGTACAGGGATATTGGGCCTGCCGACAATTGGGCCTAAGACAATTGGGCACCAGGACAATTGAGCCCACGATAAATGGGCCCCAAAACAATTGAGCTCAGGAAAAAATTGGGCAGAGGACACTATGAAGAAGTTTTACTTTGTTATTACATAGGGTAGTGATAATATTATATTTGAAATATGTTTATATTCTTTAAAAATATGTTTATAATTTTTTAATTCGATTGATATATACTTGATAAGGAGTATATTAGGAAGCCCCTTAAATCACATTTGGATGCTAATCTCATGTTTCAATGTAATGAAAACCTTTGAAGTATTTAAAAAAGTCGAATTAAATTGAATCGTATCTTGTGGATCCAATTTGTAGTGTAAATCGTCTGAAAAAATGGTCATAGTAATATTTAGTTAATAAAATTGTTAAATTTGAAAGATTTTCATTACATTGAACTATGATAAATTGAATAGTTGTAGGGATAAACTGAGATTATGAGAATACATTTTGTAACAATAATTTATAAAACTCTTTTCTATTGAACACTGACTGCAGTGAACAGGTTTCAACAAATTCACATTAACTTTCAAGTCGACTTGTATGTTCCAATAATTTCAGCATGTCTTGGTGGGCCACGGCTATCTTTAAATACCCACATTCTTATTTTCTATTGTCTCTTCATCAAAAATAGCTACATTCTTATTTTCTATTGGCTACATCCTAAATCATTCACTACGCAGGAGTTCACTATAGTGGTACTGTAATTAGGAAATTTGTTACTTACATGAATTATCTAATAATAATACAAAAATTATAGTAGTTTAAAAAAATAATAGTATTCATTCATAAAATGAATATGTTCTACTAAAAAATTATATTTTTCTTAACAAGAACATATTTTTCATATTAGGAATATTCTCTATTTGAATTATGCTCAAGACTGTATTTTTTATGCAAAATGCATATTGTCACATCTTTAGTTATTACAGTAGCAATGGTCATTAATTAAGTTAATACAGTAGACTTTGAAAAAATGGGCAAATAATATATTGGTCTTTGGGCCCAATTGTCTTGGGGCCCAATCGATCGGGGTCCAATTGTCGTGGAGCCCAATTTTCGGTTCACGAAATAATGTATGGATATGTACGTTGCTAAAGCAAACCGTTAATATTAAAAATGTTATTCTATCGTTACAACTGCAGTAAAAATATATCTAAATTAATTTTAATAAGATAAATTGTAAGCAATACCTCTTAAATAATTAGAAAAACCTGGTTCCCACTTACTGAGGCAATTATGCTATACTGATCATATTTTCAAAGAGGTGTAGCATTTACAGTTATGTTGTTCTTCAAACTATGAGTAGCTACCCAAATACGTAATTTGAGAATTAACATAAATTTGAATTAAAGAAGAATATGCATAACAATAAAATAATAAATTAATGCAATTACCCACATACAAAATATTTTATAGTAATTGTATGATATACATTTGAAAATTATATGACATTCTATTACTAAAAATTCAATCATTTAAAATAAACTAACATCACAGATTCGTACAAACAAGTTACCCTAATCCAGCGAAAAAAAAGTGAGGTCGGCATAATTATTTGCAAAAAGTTTATTTAAGTTTATCAATTTAATTTATAATGTACCATGCGATGAATTTACCGTGCGATGAATTTACCGCGCGATGAATTTACCACACGATGAATTTACCATGCGATGAATTTACCACGCGATGAATTTACCACGCGATGAATTTACCATGTGATGAATTTACGGCGATGAATTTACCGGCGATGAATTTACCGGATACCATATAGCTACACTCTAAAATCTATAGAAGTATATATAATTATACATATATTATAGAATTATAGTATAGTATAAATAGTATAAATAATTAAATTATATATTATTTCTACTTCTACCTCTATTCAGTATATATTTACTGAAATATTTTAGAAATTTGTTTTTCTAATTACAAAAATGGATCATACGAGGTTTCTAACTACATACCTTAAGAAAATTTAAATTCTTCTCTTTTTCTGTGCAGTTGAACAGGTGACAGAAGTACGAAAAGGCAGCTTCAGCATCGAACAGATCTGTTTGAGTTGTTCTAGCGTCACTTGTGTTATTTGTGGACCTCATCCTCTATTCCACGGAGGAATATGTGCACCATGCAAGGTACGTCAGTTACCTCGACATCCAGTCGGAAAATTACAACCGATTATCGTCTACTTTCGATCAGCGATTATCATCGATGATAAAAAATCATTGATAATAGTCATTCCATCAATTTTTATCGGACATATCCAACATATAATTTCGACGATGATGTCTTAAATAATGATACTTTACGATGAAATACGATAAAAATGTTATCGGCAATAATAATAGACGATCTGAGAATTATATTTTTTATGACTAGGCAGGTAGGATGGTTGAGTGTTAGGTAGAACGCGTGTTACTTACACTGATATTATGGTGTCCGGAAAACTGCCGACGCGGAAAACTGCCAGTCACATACTGCCAATTTATGTATATCTTGTCTTTTCTGAAATATTATTTAGTTATAAACACATTCTAAGAACATTTTAATTTATAAAAATACGGTGTTAGCCCTTCATTATGGTGACATTCATTTTCACAGTAATAAAATAACTATATATAGATATTGGATTACTTAATATTCATAGGAGAATAATATCTCCAAAAAGCAACTTTATTAAACACACTATAAAACAAACTTCAGTATAATTTTAGAGAATTAGGTAGCATTTTCATAGTTGTGGGGTTGCAAATTCTAAGTATTTCACAAACATCGATCGAAGTTGTTTTATAATGAGAACAAGCGAATATTAGGCTAGAAAGCTTGTTCAATTCTCAAATTATAAACAAAAAGAAAGAATAATTAGACACTATACCCGTTATGAAATATTAATATAAAGATGTGTTGTATAAACAAAGAAATTGTATTCTCCCTTCAAATAACGGTATGTCGATTCGATATCCCAGCAATCGAAAAGAAATCGAATCGATTTACGTTGTTTATTGGGCTGTCCCTAATACAATTATTTCTTCATTCCTTCTCTTAGCATTTTCTAAGAAAGGTTTTAGTTTTTAATTTCTATTTTATATTTGATTTATTTCTGTAATATTCATAAAATAATGTATTCTATATATTTTCCTAATAAATGTGCCTGCATTTAACTATTTTTTTGCTATACAAGTAAATATGAATGTCCCGTAACTCTTTAATAAAGGGCGAACTTTTTTATTCATTAAAATGTTATTAGTGACTAAAGTCATTTAATTGCCAGTAAGTGACTGGCAGTTTTCCGCGTACCAATATTATCTCTAATATTTTTCAACTATCGGCTAAAATATTCATGGCAGATTTAGATTTATGTTTATCAAAACCAAACTGAAAAGGTGGTATATAATTTCTGTTTCAGGGTTCATTGGCACTGTATCTGAAGAGCTTTACCGAGTACCCAGTGAGTGATGTAACTGTTGTATTATCCAAAATTAAATGAAATGATTTAATGCTCATTTTTTGATATTTTCCAATTCTATACTGAAACATTTTGGCCAAAACTGATTAGAGTTGAGGAATATCTTCATGGTTGTCATCTTCAAGACTCACATTTTACAACATGAGGATATTTAAGACCCTCCGGCGCGAAAAACCGACCCATCTGATGTCAGAGGCTGAAAATAGCCCAAGTGCCAAAATGGTCCACTGGTAAACCAATAATTTAACAGATTCAGAATCAGAAAATACTTTTGTTGTTTTCTCTAATTATTGGGGATGGATATGAAATTTCAGGCTATAAGAAGCAATTGCGCTATTTAATTCGTGTGAAGTTTCAGTCATAAATATACATTTTTGGGTCGATTTGTTGAGTGGGAGGGTCTTAAAATAATGTGCTATTTTACCATTGTTACTTTTTCTTTTCTCCTTAGGATGTATGTGTAATATGTGCCACAACAGGCAAGCTAATAATGTGCGACAGTCGAAAATGCTGCATGTAAGTAAGATTAAGACAAATTATCATATATGTATTTTAACTAATATTTTGAAATTTAAGATATACCAGGTGAAAAAAAGTTTAACGAGTTAATGTAATATTTACATTCACGATATAATTAAAACCTTATTTGAATAAGGAATACAATTCAATATATCAGTTCAATAATTGTGATGGAAAAAAGATATCTAAATTTGTTAGATACAAAACATTGATTCTCACTCCCTCTAAATGAGGTTTATCTAACAATGCACTTCCATCAGGATGTACTGCATTGAGTGCATTGAAATGTTCGTGAGGAAGACGCACATAGACTTCATTGAGAGGAGATCTTCCTGGAGTTGCTTCCTTTGCACTGCTTTCGATATTCGAACACATGGACTCCTCAGACCCAGAAAAAACTGGAGGAAACTTGTGAGAAATACTAACAATTTTTTGATAACTAACAACTGCCTCTCTTCATTTGTGATACTAAACTACGTAGCCGAATATTGTAGTCCATGGATATTTCATCCAATGGGCATATCGTCCATAGACATTTCGAACACGGGCAATTCGTCAACAAAATGCTTTATTTTGTATTCCATTCTTAAGGTGTATATACATTATATTATTTATTTATATTCTGCGTTATAGCAGTTAGTAACACCCGTTGTTGATGGAAATTAGAAAATCATGGTTTTGTCTTAATTCTTATTGTTTTCTTCTTCTCCTGTTCCTACTGGCCGGCAACAGTGAAATATTAAAACTATATACTGTTTTTAATAATATATGGATTCAACTGATACATTATCGATATAGTCACTTCATGTTAACTCTTTGTTGTGGGTTATTAAGAATTCTTCAACATCTTACTTCAGCTGTTAATGAACTACACATTTATTCCTACTAAAGTACCCTATTAAAAAACTCATAACTCATTTATTAATGTAAAATATTAAGTGAGGTAAATAAATTAGAAACACATTCCACCCATTTAGCATATCTAATTCTATATATGTAATCGATAAGCAAACATTTTTATTTGTTCTTATAAAATGTTTATAGTATTTTTGGTGACCGGACAACTCGCCGCCGGACAATTCGCCGTGAGGACAACACGTCGCTAGGACAGTTCGCCGCTAGGACAACTCGCCGTGTGCACCATTTATATATAAAAAATATTATAAATATAAACTGTTTGTTGTCAATGAATAATTATCCAATTTTCTTAGCGCGTTTTGATAATGTTTTCTTTTCCATTTCAAAAGATAAAGGATATGTTTTTTTAATAAACATAAAATATAAACATTTATAAACATAGAGTGTGTTGTAAATTAATAATAAAATTTTCTTCATTCTATTTGAAAGTATTTAGCTAAATAATATTTTCTAATGGAAAGAAAACAATCTCAGGTGTCTTCTACGTTTAATGACCTGTAAAAATCACTTTAATTTAAAACTAGTACATCAGAGCAAATAAAAGGTTATTTAACTTTGGGGTCTTAGATTTTTGTGTTAGGTAAGTTGTTCTTGCGTCGAGTTGTCCTAGCGGCGAGTTGTCCTGGCGGCGAATTGTCCTGACGCCAAATTGTCCGCGGCGAGTTGTCCGGCGGCGAATTGTCCTAGAACCAGCATTTTTATATGTATAATAGTATATTTACACTCTGCTTATAATGTAATAATGAAAAATTTAAAGTAGGGGAGAACCGGGAGTATTCTGACAGAGGGTTAGTTCGGACAACTCGTTTAAACATGTTAATAATTGTTGGAACTACCTCTTATTGCAACTGAATGTGTGCGAGGTGTTACCCGTCAGCTATTTGAAAGATCCAATGCGGAGATGCAGTGAGTCGCCCCCGAGGTGTAATTTACTGTTTTCTTCAATATTGATATAATTTTTCGTGATTCAATTGGATCGTGTGTGGACTATATGAATACGAAACTGATTCTGAATCTCAAAGGTATGAATTATATCAATATTTTATGTTATGTTTGGTGTGTTAAAAAAATAATACAAATTAAATTAGAAAAATGGTGATGTTTTTAATTTTGGAGTGTCATTTGAGAAGGTTTGAAAACTTCTGTTTAGGTTGGTTCGGATGGTGTCCGAACCTTCCCTCTGTATCCAATTCAGTCCACCATTACAATTTATTGAAGTAATTCTTATTATAAAGGAAATTTCTGAACTATTTTAAATGGCATAGCATTCGTTTATAAGATTAGTTGCAACTTTTAATATTAGTGTCTTTATTTTGACAGTTTGGCGATCGTATTCATGCTTTTTCATTGTAAAAGGAAAACTGATAGAGTCCGTAATAAAGAAGGTATTCAAATTTAATGAATTCCTTAAAGGTTTATCTGTCAGAAAAGATGCTGAAATTGGATGTGTAACAAGATCTACACTTACGGACTATACTTAAAACATTCGATGAAATATTTAAGATCCAAGATAAAGAAAATAGTTATACCCAAAGTAAAAGTATATAGTTATACCGTTTGTTTTTGATATATAGCTATTAAATGTAAGGATAATTTCACAGTGATTACTCACGGGCTATCTATATTTTGTTGGAGAAAATGTTCAATCATTACAATAATATGACTATGATAAAATTTCAAATACGATAAATTATTACTGTGAATAACAAGTCATTATGGTTTATTTCAATTAAATTAGTAGATTCGAATTCAATCCTATCGTTTAATTACCCAAATTTCCAATGTTTCAACTATTTGTATGGTGTCCGAATCATCCTCTCAGCTTGTCTGAAGTCTCCCTCTAGGAAGGAGCATTCGGACACTTGAACTTCTCTTACATTTTGTCTTAAAACTTTCGAATGAAGGTTTAAACTGTAAAATGATTTATCTACATACAGGAATATTTATATAGTTAAATTCGAATTAGTTTACGAATTATTCTTTTTTCACCAAAAGAGTCCGAATGCTCCCGGTTCTCCCCTATATGCACTTTAAAATACACAAGTAATTCGTGGACGAATTCACCGTGGACGAAATGTCCTAAACACACCTATAACTTCTATTTTCAAAATTATAGTTTGATTGTTCAGTTATACTGTATGGGCCACAAAAATATTTCCTCTTTTTCAAATACTTGTAAATAGTTAACCAATGGATTAAAAAATTGTTTCTTCGTCTCTTTTTCTCCACCTCTTATTGCACTATTAACTGGTACAAACTTATTTTAACTGATGGACATAGTTTAAGAATAGGAAAGCAAAGAGTGAGGGTGATTATTTTTGTCATTGCGCAAAGGTTATTCATAGAGCTAACTCTGTGATTTTACTTACTAAAAGGCAGTGAATAAAAGGGAAAAATTATAATGGTAGACATTTTACTACAGGGTGTTTACACTTCTTCCTTAGAAACTATTTGGAAATAGAACAACTTCAGTTACATTTTGATCTCATCGAAGTTTTCACTATGAATATTCGTTCTTCGCTTGTTCATTGCATGGTTAAGGCTCGCTTCACACTTGCATTTTTAACAGCGCGGAAAAAAGCTCTTCCTAAAATGTGTTCAAACATGAGTTTTTTTATCGTTGAAGTAAAAATTTAATGTGATCGTCGATAAAAAAACGCAAGTGTAAACACATTTTTAGAGAAACTTTTTTCCGCGGTGTTAAAAATACAAATGTGAAGCGGGTCTTAACCATGCAATAAACAAGCGAAGAACGAATATTTGGAGTGAAAATTTCACTGAGATCAAAATGTCACTGAAGATGTTCTATTTCAAAATAGTTTCCAAGGAAGAAGTGAAAGCCCCCTGCGTTAAAATGTCTACCATTATAATTTTTGTTCGTCAATTCACTGCTCTTTAGTAAGTAAAATAACAGAGTTAGCTCTAAGAATGACCTTCGCGCAATGACAAAAATAATCACCCTCACTCTTTGCTTACCTGTTCTTAAACTATGTCCATCAGTTAAAAATAGTTTTCACCAGTTAATAGTGCAATAAGAGGCGGAGAGAAAGAGTTCAAGATACAGTTTTTTCGTCCATTGGTTTACGATTCATAAGTATTTGAAAAATCGGAAACATTTTTGTGGCCCATACTGTATATCACCATTTTAATATAAAATCATGTTAAAACTATAGTTTATATATTTACACAGTTACGTGAAGAGCAAAATTTGAGGAATCTTTTGAAAGGCCCAGTGTCCAACCCCAATCCAATTACGTATCCGAAGAAACCGCTGAGAGTGTTGTCACTGTTTGACGGCATCAGCACCGGTGAGGTTAGGTAGAGGCTAACATCTTACATCAATATTGATTTGAGATATCCATGGATATAATAGAGATGTTCCTAAGCATGGAAAAACGTTGATTACATTTTAATAATAATTGGAAAGGGACATATTATGATTTTTCCAAGTTCCACTGATATTCTTGTGGAGAGTGTAGATTTTTATTATCCAAGTCATTACTAAGATATTTGCGACTATAATTTACTGGTGGTAATAGAGTCAGTCTGGTTTCTTAATTGAATGCATGAATAACTCAATACTCGTGTGAAGATAATAATATTTTTTCAGGACTATTTGCTCTTGATCAAACTGATTTGAATGTCTCCACCTACTGGTCTTCGGAAGTGTCTAAGAATGCAATCCTGGTGTCTAAAGTGAGATTTGGGGAAAGGGTGGAGCGGCTTGGTGATGTTAGATACATAACAGACCTCCAGGTTAGTTACAAGGGTATCAGACTTCCAGATTAGTTACACGGTTATCAAATCTCAATATTAGTTACAAAGTCCGCTAATAAATAGATACGATAGATAGGACAGATACAAGTCAAAATACAAGTCAAAGCTTATTTGAAAAAAGATAAAACATTAACAATCGAATAAATATTACTGAATTATAGTACTTTACAATTTAATATTAGTTATTTTGATGTGAAATTGAATTATAGCTGAATAATTCTAACCTAAATAAATTCAATATAAGAAAAGGAA
The DNA here is from genome assembly GCA_947561585.1 of Caprella mutica. Classification (NCBI taxonomy): domain Eukaryota; kingdom Metazoa; phylum Arthropoda; class Malacostraca; order Amphipoda; family Caprellidae; genus Caprella; species Caprella mutica. Next base: position 48,447 of record CANNZV010001796.1, on the reverse strand, counting down.
AAATCGCGGCAAAGTACTGCCCTACCTTGGGTTCAAATCCTTAAATCTTAGTTCAAATACAGATTGAGTAATTAAAACATTAAAATTTATGCTCTCTAATGTCCAAATGATTTCTTGAAGACATTGCGTATGGTTCTATCTTAGGTATCAGAGCTGTGTGTCCCATTGATTTGCTCATTGGAGGTTCCCCTTGCAATGACTTGAGTTCAGTGAATCCAAAGAGAAAAGGACTCTATGGTGAGTCTAATTATTGTATTAGCCTTTTTTATTTATTCTTTATGAATAATAGAAATTATTTATTTAATGATTTCTGGGCGCATCAATTTTATAATTATTATGTAAAAAAGTTATAAATAGTAGTTAACAAACGCTAAATATAGCTATTCTTATTTTACTCGAGTATCACATATCTGGGATCTTGTTTGAAATTCACGAGCCACCATATTTCAATAATGAAAATTTGCAAAATGATAGTAATTATTATATAAACAAAAAATTCAGTAAAAAATTCAGTAGTTTAGATACGAGAATTTTATACGATATCTGTGTGAATTTATGTGGCGGCAGAGACACAAGAATGAAGATCTTTTCCATTAAATATTAAAAAATATCAAGAACTATCAGTATGAGACATTATCATCTTAATAGTCGATATTGTATGTTAAATAATAATTTTTTATTTCTATTTGTGTCTTTATAGGTTAAGTTTTGTTAGTTTCTCATATATACATTTATTTATATCTGATTATTTTTCATTTCTCTTAAAATAAAAAAATATGTTCATAAACTACATAATAATTATTATTATTTAACAAAAATTGAAATATGGTGGCTCGTGAATTTCAAACAAGATCCCATATCTGTTCTTATTTTACTCGAGTATCACATATCTCTTCTTATTTAACTCAAGTATCACATATCTGTTCTTATTTAAAGTTATTTTACTCGAGTATCACATATCTGTTCTTATTTTACTCAAGTATCACATATCTGTTCTTATTTTACTCAAGTATCACATATCTGTTCTTATTTAAAGTTATTTTACTCGAGTATAACATATCTGTTCTTATTTTACTCGAGTATCACATATCTGTTCTTATTTTACTCAAGTATCTCATATCCGTTCTTATTTTACTCGAGTATCACATATCTGTTCTTATTCTACCCGAGTATCACATATCTGTTCTTATTTTACTCAAGTATCTCATATCCGTTCTTATTTTTCTCGAGTATCTCATATCTGTTCTTATTTCACTCGAGTATCTCATATCTGTTCTTATTTTACTCAAGTATCTCATATCTGTTCTTATTTATACTCGAGTATCTCATATCTGTTCTTATTTTACTCGAGTATCTCATATCTGTTCTTATTCTACCCGAGTATCACATATCTGTTCTTATTTTACTCAAGTATCTCATATCCGTTCTTATTTTACTCGAGTATCACATATCTGTTCTTATTTTACTCGAGTATCTCATATCTGTTCTTATTTTACTCGAGTATCACATATCTGTTCTTATTTTACTCAAGTATCTCATATCTGTTCTTATTTTACTCGAGTATCACATATTTGTTCTTATTTCACTCGAGTGAAAATATATAATTTTTGTTACAGATCCTGAGGGTACTGGTATTCTATTTTTCGAATATGTTAGAATACTGAAACAAATTTTAAAGAAAAACGGCAACAGACATCTCTTTTGGATGTTTGAAAACGTTTCATCGATGTCTGAAGATAACATGAATGCTATATCAGAGTGAGTTCGACTGAAAACCACTGTAAATAGTTAAATATGGAGTATATACCGTGATATATGATAGCATGGATAAAAAATTCCAATTCATTGTATTTTCAAACCATTCTATCTTAAAGTATACCTTCCCTAAAGTATACCCTACATAGTTTCCTGCAATACATTGTTTTACTGACATTTAATTGAGTTGTTTTTATGCAATTTTAATATTTAAAGTGTAAACGAAACATTGTCCTCTTTAATTTATTCGAAAAGTAATTTGGCAATTGGAAGCATTTGCGGTCGTGTTTCCAGTCAATCTCAAATATTTTCTTTCTCTATACTATCTTATAATTCAGACATCTGCTGCGTCAACCTGTGATGTTAGATTGTGGACAATATTCACCTATGAAGCGAGCAAGATATTTCTGGGGAAACATCCCGGGTGAGCTCTTTATTTCGTGTTGTTTTACATTGAAATAATTACACATATTGTCACAAGGAATGATTTCACTATATTGCTGTTAAAATTTCAGCTGACACTTATTGTATGGATTTATAAATATTATTTTCTATGCATATTTTCATAGGACTGAAGAAGGCTATTGATGATGAAGTAGAGGATTTCATATCTCCCAATTTGAATGATTATCTAGAACAGGTGATAGATATTATGATAATAAAGGAGTTATCTATACACTTAGAGCCTTTAATTACCATTAAATAAGATTGTATATTCAATCTCCATTTCTCTGCGAGTAAAATAACTATTTGTAGATAGACACTATACTCGCAAATACTAGATCTTTACCCTATACGACTTTGAATTGCTCAGTTATATATTGATTATGATGATTTGTTATCATATTATAATTATTATATTAAAAAACAGTAATGTGTTGTATATTTTATTAGACCGTTGTAAAATGATACGTAACATTAGTTATTTTCGACATTTATTTAACCTGAGATACATGAGATTTGAGATGAAAATTCGGTCTTGGAGCTTTCGTTCTTAGGTATAAAAATAACTTCCAAGTTAGATGTATCGGGGGGATTTCCACCCCCCCCCCCATCTCCCGACGTCATGGTTATTGAACAATCGTGCAATGTGCAGTACAACAAACTAGCGGATACAACAAATTACATAACGGCCATTTATGTTGAGAGGTCATTTATAAATCCGAGAACGAAATTTCCGAAACCGAGATTTTCAAACCGAATTTACCGGGAACGATATTTCCGGTCACTCATTTATCTATCGATGACTCAAATAAGAAGGTAATTTGCAAGTTTGCATGTGAGATGCATTCTACCTAAAATCCCTTTCATTTAGTTATTTATATTGGAATTCTTTTTCCAGAATTGCGATCGCAGTGCCGCTGTTTCTAGACTGAACTGCATCACCACCTGCATTAACAGTCTCACAGGCAATGCAGTTCACTTTCCAGTACGAATGGACGGGGAAGGACATCCACTCTGGATAACGGAGATTGAGAGGGTATGCCAAGAAGTTAATCTTTGCCATAGCCCACTTTACTTTCCAATTTCTACTTACCCGATTGGTATAGGTTGAAAAATGCTGTCAAGTCTGTAAGCAAATAGTGAGTTGCTGGAAATAAATTGTTTTCAACTATTATTAGTAAAAAGCTAAGTGCGTTTTGCATGATACCTTTGAGTATTATTTCAAAATTATGTATAATAATTTAAGAAGCTTTCCTTTATGATTTTTTATGTGTAATGAGTGGTAGGCTTACTGGACATTTAATTAATTCACTGAGAAGTAAATATTATAAATTACATATTATGGACAAAATAATGGGAGCCGGTGCTATAGAATGCTCAATTACTATAAAATCTTACTATATGTAAAAAGTGTAATGATTTTATACTTCTTAATTGAAAATTATACCAGTGCACCATTAACTTATTATGGTCATTGCCAACTCTTTTCTAAAAATGTAGTTAGATTCTAAGTTAAATTTCTATCTCTCCGTTTCCGGGAATTGTAAATTGTTGCAATTCGAATGACTGAAACCTTAAATACTTTAGGTTACAAAATGGTTTTTTTTATCTTTTAAAAAATAAGGGGAAAACTTCAAGTTAAAACAAAAAATCATGATGGATTCAGAGGCTTATCGACAAGAAGCAACGAATGTTAAAACGCATTGAAATAAGAAATTGCCTCACAAGCAGCCAACGTGACTGCTGAACCGAATAATGCAATTTCTACGAAAACTGTTAGTCGCGATTTCATAGCACAGATACATCATATGTATATGTGTTTCATTGAATCCAAATATAATGGCATAGCCACCATAAAGAAAGATTTTCTCTCCTCTAGAAACATCCAGAATAGATTGAAGTGATGCAGAGAGCATAAGAATTAGTCTTCAGTCCAATGGAAGTGAATATAAAAGTATCTTTTCTTAATTCGTATTTTGCGAGCGGTCTGACGAGCTCTTTTTTTTTTAACCTTTCCAGCAAACAACTATGAAACGACTGAACAGTGAGACTCAGTATTACCATTCTCTTTATCTCTCAACTATTTTTTCTTATTTTTCTAATTCTTTTTTCTTCTCTGTCCCCCCCCCCCTCTTCTATTTTAACCCACTTTGTATCTCTCATGAGTCTCACCCATGTACATTGCGAGATTATGTGTGAACAATTCCAGGAAGCCTGCAATACTTACGGCCTAATTCCAATGATGAAGCATGGAGGTTGGACATTAATGGCTTGGGCCTCCGTATCAGAAAATTATTTTAGTTCAATAATTGCTTTGCATGGCCGGAATAATATAAAGAATAATTCAACATTTTGGGAGATTATGTCCATCGGATGATCCAATATAATTTCTCTGATGCTGACTGCATTTTCCAAGACAATAATGCAGATTGTGAAAGTGAGCTAAACACTAGAAATCTTTGGTGTTTTCCAGAGAACAATTTAAGAGCCACTATTCCCTACCAAAGAAAAGTGGAAAGCGTTTATGATTGATGAATGAAAAAAAAATTCTCTGAATGATGTCAGTAAGCTGTATGATTTCATTTATGTATAAACCCAAATGATGTCAAACTTCATATTAGATTTTTTCTGGAACTGTCTAGTGTTCCAAGTATTTTGTCCGCTCTCTGTTTATTAATTTTTCTTTTCAGATATTTGGTTTCCCCGCTCACTTCACGGACGTGGCTAACCTCTCATTCAGTGAACGTCAAACTCTGCTTGGGAAGGCATGGAGTGTCCCCCTCGTAGCCACCATCTTCATGAGTCTCAGACCCTACTTCGCTGCCAAAGATTAGCTGATAAAATGGAGGAAAAACACTCAAATTATTGGCTTGATATTATTATAAAAAAGGATTTGCCTTTTTCAAGAAGGTAAAACCAGTTGAGAAGTGTATAGTGTTATGATATAATAGGGAAATTATCTCGTATTTTCACTCTAATTATTGCATAATTTACTTTGTGGGAGATTATTTCATTGTTCAATAAGTTTCTCATTAGATGGAAATGTTCATTCAAAAACTATATGGTAATTTTATATTATTTATCTCAATTCACATTATAGTTTAAGTATAGAAAGAATGGTAATGCTTGCAAAATTGTGTGGAATTTTGAAATTTAAAAGTATTATTAAACAGATTTGATGATGGTAAATGTAATACTGAAAAAGCTACATATCATGCATTATCAAATTAAATATAAAGCTAATGAGTTGTGTCCATGGTTGTGAATAAATTATGAAATTACTTAAATGCTAAAATATGTCCTTTTATCCTCACTCTTTATATTTTATTTTTTTCAATACTCTCATATTTTGTGATAATTGTGCTAACAAATTAACAATGATTAAAATCATGTCACTTTACACAATCCACATAATTTTTGTGGCATTTAATTGTTCATTGTAAGAATTACGTTAGAATTATCTCGCATGCAGTAATTTTCTAAGAATGAAATTTACACTTTATTGACCATTTGGAGAAATTTTAAGAAACAAAGATTGAATTTGAAAGTGACAACAATTTATTTTGTCATGGGCGGCTATGAGTACATAGAAACATCGGAACTGATAATAAAAGCACAGGATTTTACTAACCGAAACAGAGAAAAACGGATCAGAATGGATAATAGAATAACCAGAACATTAAAATTTGCCAACAGAGCATTATATCACAGAAATGGAGATTAAATATTAACAATCGCAGAAGGTATGTACCAACTGATCACAAGAACAGAGTATAAATTATACCAACACGAAAACATAAGAACCCAGAGAAAGTGAAGTACTTGGTATAAAATGGAAGTATTTTGTGTAACACATTAATCATTCAATACCTTATTGGTCATACTGAAAATTTAGCTGTACCAAATTGTGGTGGGAAGAGAATAGTAGCCAGTAAATTACTCGAAAACAGTTGCTCGAGAAAAAAATTGGTCGAATGACCATCGCTCAGCGTGGACTGACAATGGGGCGCAAGACAATTAGGCCCCGACAATTGTACCCAGGGCAATTGGGCAATTCTGCATCTATCTTGAAAATATGGTAAAAGTAGGAACAAAATGAAACATCCAGATATTCCTGAAATATAATTAACTGCGTTTTGAAGATCATTCATTTTATCATGAAATGTTTAATTTGAATAATTTTTATCTATCTCTTTTGTAATCATGATACCACATTGAAATAGATTCAAATTAATAAATAAATGAGTTTGAAAACCCCAATAAATTTAATACAATATTCATTCGCTCTCAATTCCTTTCACCCGTAAACGAACCACGAGACATCCACTTCCATACCACACCAGCATTCATATCTCTTTCACTCTCGGGGCCTGCCGCATCTCGTCGTATGTAAAATGTTAAAAAGGATCGGTGATGTGGCGAAGCCCTCACGCAAACCTTTCTCAGGCACCCATGACTCACTCATCCCTACTTACCTTTCACTCAATATACAGTCGTCTCATGCAAATTCACAATCGTATACATACACTTCCCATTCATACCATATATTTCGAGTAGCAGCCACAGTGCGGGCTTGCTTGCTCTATGATCCAACGTAACATTACAATATCCCCGGGAACTCCGTTGGAGTACCGCACCTCCGCTTCATATCCCACATCCCAAATGGATGCTGAGCGAATGTTCGAATTGTATTCAAAAGGAAACATATCCTTATGGAACTTAATGCGAACATAAAAGGATGTTTTTTTCTTGAATCCCGTGCGAGGCTAGACAAATATGAATATTTATTATTTTATGAGTGGAACAACAAAGTTAAATACTATCAGAGTTAGAATGAAGTATATTACTATTTATAGGTATCTAAAATATAATTAGGTGCACTCATTTGAAATATGATACTCTTTAGTTGTAGCTAAATAGTATTATTAGTTAATTATAGGTCTGTCTTAATACTAGAGTGGCCACTGGCCGGACACCTCAGCGTCTATAGTTTAAACAGTTGATATACTCAGTCATAACAAACGGAATTAATCGCTATGTATAGCATGGAATAGCTGCGTTTCACGTCATGCTTTCTCTATAAAAACCATCAGTATCGAGTTTTAGATGCTATAATTCAATAAAATTTCAAAGCAATGTTGAATAAAGTACTGTATGAATATATTCAGTATAATTTTGATGACTATTTCTTCATATAAATTGATTAATTAGCTCGCAAACTAACCTAGATCCCTTCGCAATCGTGCAATGAATGGGCTTTTAGCGTACATTTAGTTACCGCTAAAATATTTAGTTTTGATTTGTATTAAAATATTGTTAGGTTAAATAAAATTATCAACATAAAAGAATATATTCACGAGATATTTATAAATTCAAAAGATATAATTTGGTATGTAACAGTTTGCATAATGCATGCAAGTGGTTGAGTTAAAATTGTGCAGTTTAGGTTTAATACCTAACTATTGAATTGGTTAACTAACTATTTAATTAGTTAACTTACTATTGAATTAGGTAGGTACCTAACTATCGAATTAGGTAACTAACTGTTGAATTAGGTACCTAACTAATAAAACTATTGAATTAGGACCTAACTATGAAATTAGGACCTAACTATTGAATTTGGACCTAACTATTGAATTATGTACCCAACTAATTATTAAATTAGGTACCTAATTATATGAATTAGGTACCTGATCATTGAATTAGGTACCTAATCAATGAATTAGGTACCTAATCAATGAATTAGGTACCTAACGACGGCTCTATTTACAGATAGCTGCTAGAAATCATAGAGTCCATTCACTAATTCAGTGTAATTTTAATATTAAATGTAAATTTTAATGAATAAAACTTCAAAGTTACATGTGGAAATACCTATAAAAGTAAATATTTGACAGTTCAGAACACTACAGCTAAAATTTACAGCGGAAAAGACAATATAGTGCGAAAATAATAGCTCTTCACGACGCCATCCATGTTATTTAGCGATGTTTATTATGTTTTTTTGGAAGTAGTTGATCAGCTGATATTCTCTGGTGTACGGCCTGATCTAAAGATGGCCTTGCCCTACCCCCCTCAGACCCCAGTGTCACAGACCAATAAATACCAAGATGTCCCAATACAGTCTTTTGAAAAATCTAGCGACTGCAGTAGATCCCTGGTTTACTACTACCTGACTATAGTATCTATGTACCTATTTAGTAATTAACAAACTAATGTTACTAGGGGTTACTATTCACTAGTCCGACGCCCCAATAGTCCAACACTTTAGTAATTTATTACTGATTTAACATAAATATCGGGGCACGTGCCGCCCTCCGAATCCGCCTTGCCAAGTCATTTAACAATCATGAAGTGTGCCGTACAACAAACTACAGATACAACAAACTACATTAAATGATGAAATACAATGAGGGAATAAATAAATAATAAATATATATAGAACTAAAGTAATATGAAAGAGTGATATTAAATTTAAAATATGAAAGAAATTAAAAATTATTTTAATATTTAGATTAGTTATTAATTGAGTGAACCTATTTAATCATATTTTTTATTTTAATTGAAAAATAAAAGCGAATAATAACTCAGAAATATATAACTGTCGAGTAATTAACTACTCAACTACATTCAAACTGTGTATCTTCTATATACCTCAATGACCGAAAATAATTTGAACTTCATTAGGTATAATAATGTTACATAATTTAAAGCGCTATCGGTATAATTTGAAATTAAACAGATCATTAATTTCCTCATAATCACGAGTAAACTAAGTCATAAAATATACATTTTATTTTGATAGTCAGTCAGTGTTTAAAATCTTGAATATGAAAGAGTCAGATAGACAGCGGTTTACTAAACGCAAGTCCACCCCAACTGACTGTATAAGAACAAACTTATTTAAAAACATTCAAGCTTTGAATGACCAGAAACTAATACAATGAATTACATAAGATGTTAACACGAATGTATAGTATATATTTGTAAATAAAATAATAGTTTATAAAGAAATAGAAGTACACAGTTGAAAACATTATTTTTTCTCTCTGTAATCATTTACCGCCAAATTATTTTCCACAAATCTGTATATCCCTATTTACTATATAGTATTATTATACGTTCACACGCACCGCCCCATCATCTCACCCTCCCCCCCCCCCCCCTCCTTTATCAGTAGTTTTTAGTTACCTACCGTAATGTTTACCAAATTATTGAGCCTAGAACTGCAAAGAAAAGCTATACCATTAATGGTCAACTGATAAATCTCTGTATTGTTATAACAAAATTATATTATAATGTTAAACAAACATATAATTATTATTAGATATGATTATTCTAGAATCTAAATGAATCATGCAATTTCACAACTTTGGTCGTTGTTAAGAAAATATTATTGAAATATATAAAATCAAATTCTGGATAAAAAGATGTATTATTGTGACTGTTATTTGAATGACGATTCGTGATATATTGATTAAATTTTATACCTAATGGTAATTTTACATATATGGTTCATACTACCTAGTTTAATTATTCGATTGAGGTATTTGTTATTAAATTTAAATAAATATTGATTAGTAATGTACAATTTGGATAGCAGACTTATTAGGGTAAGTTCCAAGTTATCGAACAGTTTCATTTTCGAGCACGTAAAAATATCTTATAATTATTATTCTATACTCATATTAACCTTTTTTTCTTGTTCGTAAAACTAGAACTGTTCGGTAACTCGGAACTTACCCTATAGATAGGTATGATTTACTTGGTTGTTTAGTAACTTTGTACCTAGTAACATACAGTCTTTTAGTTAAAACTTATAGGAAACGTAACAATGTTCGGACACCCATAGTACTCGGAAAGTGAATTTTCTACAACATAACTAGGTAGTTAATATTAAACTAAGAAATGCTTTATGTTTTCGGTTATATTACTATAAATGATGTAATTATTGAGTTGAAGATTTCATTACTATGATAATAGTGAAATATTGTTGTAACTTTTAAGTTACAAAGATCTTATCTTCTTATAACTTATAAATTAAATAACACTAGGTATATAGTACATATCATAGGATATTTTAAAGATTATACTTATCCATTAGTTCTCTCTTACTCTCAAGTAAAAGAGAGAAAAAAATATTTGTGATTGAGCAACGAGTGCTTTACTTCACACACTATTTGGTGATAGTAAATAGAAGGGGTGGGGGGGTCGTAAGGGAGGGGGCTAAGGGGGACAGGGGAGAGTAGCGCTATGGTTAGTAGTGGCGGGATGTGTGCTATCCTCCAATAATCTCATGTACATTTAAGTTTATTTCACAACACTGAATCAGTCACAGTTAACATGTACTGCAAATAATGATCATCATACTGTTTTTACAGGATGTCATATTTCTCTATACCTGTAAATATTATAAATCATTCACTGCAATTTAATTATTAATTTATGTATAGTTTATATATTTGTTACTAGGCCCTATAAATAAACAAATAAATAATCTAATCATTTCACCTTCAGTCTAGGGAAATCGGTGATACCTAGTAAGTAGTGTCTCAGATGATTGACAGTTGTACAACCAGTGACATAAGTCAGGCAGCCAGTGGAAGTGACTGTATTTTCGCGCGCTTGACCAAATTAATACAGTCCACCACTTCACATGAATGACCAATGATTGAAACACTGAAATTAAATCATAATTATGTGTAAACAAATGTATTTGTATGTGTTGTATATAAAATATCAGCTTATAAATTAACATACATTAACTTAGAAGATAATTTCTTTCTGTGTAATTAACCACTCGTTCTTTTCTCCCCCCACCCCCGATAATAAGTTACACCTCTCCTCGCCCTGTACCTCTCCCCCCTAAATCACAAAGTACCTTCCTGAGTAATGCAATGGAACTGTAGAGAAAACCTTCTTATGTAAAAAAACGTTACTGAATTTTTGAAACCTTTTTTTTACTCATCTTGTAATGTATCATAAAATGAATTATTTTATTACTAGGTTCTGATTTTAACTTATCTTATCACCTTCGCAGATTGCAGAAGGTTACACTTTAGGCAGTATTTATTTATTTGTAATCATGCTAGGTTCTCGCATAACTCAAAAAGGTTTCAATCAAATTGCCTGAATTTTTATAGGTGTTTGTCATTATCCAGGAACCAGTTGGTTAGATTTTACAGATTGTTACAATAATTAGAAACATTATTTTATTATCATAGTATTCTTTAGTGACACATTTTAGTTAGACTATATATTTATTGTTATTTGAACATATTATTGATTAGGTAGGTGGGAAAAATAACTTTCATCGTAAAATAAACACTAAATTAACTATCATTGATGACTTACTGTAGGTACTGTCGTAGTGGTAGTTGGGGCCGGTAGTGATATTTCTTCGGGGTACGGTCAAGAGCCTCCTCGGTCAAGAGCCCCCCCGGTCACGAGCCCCCCTAGGTCATAAGCCCCCCCCCCCTCCCTTTTTGTTTAATCTTTATTTACCTAGTTAAACAAATGAAGAACTACTTAGATAGAAATAACTGAGAGTTGCTAATGTAGTTTGTTGTATCCGCTAGTTTGTTGTTCTGCACACTTCGTGATTGTTTAATGACCTGGCAGGGGGGTTCGGGGGGCGGCACGTCCCCTGATATACATATATTTTATGTCTAATCAGTAATGAACTACAAAAGTGTCAATAAGGATTAAATAATATATATAGGTAAATAAGGATTTAAAAACAGGGGGGCTCGTGACCGGGCGGGCTCATGACTGGGGGGGCTCTTGACCGGGGGGGCTCATGACCGGGGGGCTTTTGACCTGGGGGGCTTATGACCTACACCCATTTCTTCTAGGTAGTTAGGTACTACACCTTTTTAAATTAAATTTAGAACATTTTTAAATTAATTCAAAAGAAGTCAAGTTATATTTAAAAAGTTAGACAAAAAGTAATTCGAGTTATATATGAAATAGTTCAACTTAAAGCTACTCCGTGAATGCAATCACTATCCAAGGAATGTGACGAAAAGGGACACAAGCACCGATGGCTGCACTCACGTATAGAAGAGGTGTTACAGTTTTCTGTGTTATTTCTCGTTTTACATTTTCATTAAAATAAAAATATTTTTTAAATAGATATGCTCCATCAATAAATAATCATAATAATAATTTTTTTCTTTCATTTTGAGAATTTTATATTCCTTTCTTAGTTTACTTTATTTCTAATATATTAGTATGATGCAATCATTCATTTTATTTCATCATATAATGTTGTTTGTTGTATCCGCTAGTTTGTTGAACTACACATTTCATGATTATTTAATGACCTGTCACGCCCCTACATATACATATATTTGATTTTAAGCAGTAATAAACTGCAAAAGTGTCCCTATGAGTTTAACTAAGACCTCGTATTTGAAGAGCATAACCCAAGCACTATCCTCTTAACCCTATACGGCATGATTTATTTATTGTGAAGTAAAAAATGTTTCCTATCTATTTTTTTGATGTTAAGAAGGTATATATCTGATATTATGAAAAGAAAATGATTTAATAAAAAATTGAAAGAGTAACCGGAAGTGAATCAATTAGTTCAGTTGTGATTGAAACACATGTTTTTTTATAGAACTTCAGAATGAATAAATTTCAATTTGGCTAATAAAATTCACATTCAAGTAAAAAATGTATTCAATTTTATCCACTTTTTAACCATTAAATTAACAAAATAAAACTGTGATGACAAGATGATAAATAAAAATAATTGATCAATAATAAGAATAATAATAAATCCTTTGAGATATAAATATTTCCTTCCCTGAACTTCAACAAAATAATAATACATAATAAATCCTTTGAGATATGAATATTTCCTTCACTGAACTTCAACATAAATGAAATACAAAAGCATAACAATATAATTCCTTATAAATGAATGATCATTGCATAGCAAACCTAATGGTTGACTTTATGATGAAAGTTTATTTGATGTGAAATAATTTGAAGTGATTAGATTTATTGTTGAGGCAGAGAGTGACCTGACATTTGCTGCACTTGACATTAGTACGGCCCTTACATCCCTCATACCTACAAATTCGTCTCACATCATCAATTATTGGCCAATGATCAACCAAATCAAACCGTGAGTCAGGTGTTGGAAGGCTTCTTATGCCAGTCTTCAACACCTTCTTAGGGACAGTGGAGGCTTCACCAGAAGAAGGACGTCCTCGTTTTGTACCCTTCTGTTTACCTGCTTCCAACAAGGCGGTTGAAATACGTAACTTGAAGAATTGCAGCTGCATAACTTCTGACTTAGGAATGGATATTTGTGATGCTGTCCGTTTGTAAAGTAGCCAAGCATTGACTACTGACATGTCAAGCATATGAAACACAAGTTTCATATAATACTTCTTTGACCTCAACTGCGTTCTGTAGAGTGAAATAAGTGCATCGGCCATGTCAACTCCTCCCATTGATTTGTTATATCTTGAAATAATATCGGGACAATCAACCTCTACTCTTCTCAACTTCTTATGATCAAATCTAGAAACTGTACCAACTGGTTCAGATTTTGCAAAAGTGGACACTATATTGACAACTTTGTTATCAAACCACCTTACATAAGTAACTTCACAGTCCTCAGTGACTAGCTTCTTTTCTTCGTAGGAGCCACGTCCTTTCCTCATCAAATTTTTATCCTCCACTTTGGTAGGCTTTATTCCTGGTAGTCTTGGAGTTCGCACGGTGCCACAAGCCCATATTTTCCTCGATGCTAAATGCTGAAGCAGTGGAACCGAGGTAAAATAATTGTCAAAAAACAGACAATAATTTTTATTAGCAGGTATATTTTCTGCTAAATGAAGCACAACATTGCTACTTGCTTTCAAATCTGGTACAGTTGGATTATCAACGGGCTCAATTTTTCCAGTGTAAGGCATAAAGTCGTATGTCATACCAAATTCATCAGCCAGCACAAACATTTTGAATCCCCACTTCTTCGGCTTAGATGGAATGTATTGTTTCATGCTACAAGCGCCCTTGAAGGGGACCATTTGCTCATCCACACTGAGATTCTTTGTCATCGGTATTTTCCTAAATGTCTTTCTCAAATGGTCAACCATTGGACGGACTTTGAAGAGCTTGTCTTCATTTCTTGATTGGAGAGTAGTGTTATCCACGATATGAAAATTGCTCTTTATATCTTGCCACCGGTTGTAACTCATTATGGCTCCAGGAATCTCATGAGATCCAGGAATATGTTTGCTCCAATGCATTCTTGCATGACTAAGTTTGCTAATTGAAAAATGCAAACAGAGACCGATCCATTGCTCCAGTTCGTTCCTTGTAAGATTCAATGGCTTGTTTGGATTTCTTTGACTGGAGTAGAGATTACTTTGAGTAACTACAATATCTAAAAAATCGTTTGTGATGATGTTTTTGAACATCTGGTAGGGAGTTAACAAATCTTCCTCCTCAATATCAGGTCCCTCAAATTCATGATACACAGTAGCATCTTCTCTGTCTTGTGGTTGCCAAGATGATCGTAAGGTTCTATTTGAGACTCTTATTGAACGATCAGGAGTTATCGTTTCGTCTTGATCGAAATCTCTTTCCTGAATCTCTATGACCGCAGTCTCTTCAGTGATTGACATGTTGTTAGCTACTGCTTCATCAGATTCAATTACATCTGTAATATGAAATTAAATTAACCTTCAATAATCTATGTTTGAAAATGGAAAGTACAACTATTGGTTTCTTTTTTTACATTCTACATTACCTTCAGAGTCAATGTCACCAAGTGGAGAACGTGGAGGTGAAAAATTTGGATCGCCAACTGAGTCGTCATCTTCAAACATATCGTCTTCACTGTCTTCATTATTGACACTGATAGGAATGACGGGCAAATTTCTTTTTCTTCCATAGAATGAATTCGTCGAAAATCCTGAAATAATTATATAATAATTTTTTGAAATTTCAACTGAACTAATTAGTCACAAGTATCTAATACATCTTGTATGCATGACTGAACTAATTAGTTCATGCATTAAAAACAGTTATTGTAACTAAAGTACAATAATAAATAAAGAAATATTATGCCTAAATAACTTTTTAGACATATATAAGCATTGTTTTCATTTTCTAAGTACAAGATATTACCTATGTCATCAGCCACAGAAGATCAAATTTAGGGAAACGCGAGAAAAGAGTAGACACAACCACACGTGACAACATCTGAACTAAAACTGACGCGCGCGCACTATTTTCTAGCGTGGTAACACTTAGAACATGTCCAATACTATACGGACACGTTCAGTTGAGATTTCAAACAAGTTCTCTAATAGTTTCATATATAATTCTATTTAATTTTACTGAACTAATTAGTTCACTTATGCCGTATAGGGTTAAACTGCAAGTAGTTTGAAAAAATGGTAAACATGTAAAAATTTAAAAAATACATAATCCAAATTACAACAGTTCGGGGCCTAAAGGACGCCACCCCCTTCTTTCCCATTCACCAAAGACAGCTAACGGATAGAACCCTTGAGTGTTCAGTTTTAAAATCACGGTATGTTGCTAGGTACCGAGTTTATTTAGGGAAAACAATCAAATAATTCATACCTATCTATAGGGTAAGTTCTGAGTTATCGGATTGTTACAGATTTACGAATAAGTAGAAGATGTTAAAATGTGAGTTAAATAAATAATTATAATATATTCGCTTACCTGCTCAAAAATATGGAACCGTTCGATAATCGGAACTTATCCTAATTAGTCAGGTACCTAAAGTGTAAATAACTAATCAATATTCTTAAATCCAATTATTTATTTAAATTTACATGTAATTTGAATAACTGAACTATAATGAACAATGAATTCAATCAATCATACCTAAAAATGCTATCATTATCACTCAATATATCACAAATCTTCATTCAAATAACGGTCAAAATAATACATCTTATTATCCATACTATGTGATAAGCCTACCTAATTGGATTTTAATATTATATTAATGTTTCTTTTAGAAACACAAAATGTGATCAAACTGTATGATTCTTATAGATAATCAAAATTCATATCCTATAATAATTTTATATGTCAGTTCAATATTATAATATAATTTAATTATAATAATATACATTCCTATCATTTGACAATGCTAAGTTTTCTGCAGTTCAAGGCTCATAAATAATTTTTTAAACATTACGGTAGGTAGCTACTGATAGAGGGGGGGGGGGGAGGTGTGAGATGAATGAGGGGTGGGGGATCTGTACATTAACACTGATATACAGTTTGGGGAAAATAATTTGGCAATAAATGATAACAGAGAGAAAAAATAACCTATTTAACTGTGTACTTCTATTCCTCTATACACTTATATTTTTTTACAACTAAATACAATACATTTATGTTAATATATAGTTAAATTTCAGCGTATTAGTCACTGGTCATTCTTCATATCCGTGAATGTGTGTGTATGTATGTTTGTTCTCAGAAGATCACTCACACTAGTGGACTTACATGTTTATTTCTCAATCACTGTCTATCGTATTCAAGATTTAAAACACTGATCGATTGACTGTCAAAGAAAATGTTGACTTTATGACTTAGTATACTAGTTCGTGATTATAAGGAATAAATATTTATTTTAATTTCATATTATACCGATAGCGCTATAAATAGTGTAAAAATATTGAACTTCAAATTATTTTCGGTCATAGAAGTTAATTGAAAGATACAAATGCAGTTGAGTAGTTAGTTACTCGTTAGGTACATAGAAACACTTTTTGGATAGTAGAAATTACCTTGCTACATTAGTTATAGTTAATTACTAAATATGTACATAGATACTATAATCAGGTATAAGTAAGTTAAGGACCTACATACACCAATTGGGATATTATTAGGTACCTAGATCCTATAGTTTTGGGTACGGTCAAGAGCCCCCCACCTCCCCCGTCACGAGCACCCTCTCCCTGTTTTTTAAATCCTTATTTATTTAGTTAAACAAATGAAGAACTACTTAGATAGAAATAACTGAGAGTTGCAAATGTAGTTTGTTGTACTGCACACTTCATGATTGTTTAATAACCTGGCAGGGGCTCTTGACCTAGGGGGCTTACGATCTACAGCCATAGTTTGACAGTCATGAACTGAGTACCTAAGGTTAGGTATCAAGATACACTTGTTGAGTTATTACAAATCAAATTAGATTGTTAGATACACTAGTTGGTTAATCATGAGTTAGTTTCAAGACACACTAGTTAAATTAGGTATGTAAAAGTTAGCGCACTCACAAGTTGTGATAGTTACAACTTTCTGTGTTATTTCTTTTTATATTAAAATAAAAATGATTGTTAAATAGATATACTCAATTAAAAAATAATCCAAATAATAAAATATTATTTTTCTTTCGTTTTTTTAAACTTTACATTCCTTTAATCCTTTAAAAGTTGACTTTATTTCTAATAGGAATTTGTAAGATGCAATGATTCATTGTATTTTATCATTTAATGTAGCTTATTGAATCCGCTAGTTTGTTTGTACTGCACACTAAATGATTATTTAATGACCTGGCAGGGGAATCGGGGGGGGGGGGGGAGGGGGACATATATTTGTTGTTAAATCAGATATAATTTGCAAAAGTGTCGGACTAATGTGGCGTCGGACTAAGAAGTAGTCGGACTAATGAGGCCCCGAACTAATGGTGCGTCGGACCAATGAATAGTAACCTAAACTAAACTAGTACTTATATAATATTATTAATCAACTTCAAATTTCCTGACCGTATTATTTCGTAAATAGTAATTGCAAATATTCATTAATCTGTTGGTTCCTAAGTATACATAATATAAATATAATATAAATAATTTCCATCAGTACAAAAAATCTTCAATTCAAATATTTACACCAATAGGAAGGTATTCTTCGTCAATTAGTTATTAAGAGATATTATAATATTCAAACATTGGTCTAGGTAGCTAACTGAATTAAGTATTTTGTATTGCGTTGCGCTATCAGTGCTCAGCTGTAAAATATTTAATAAATTGACATAGGTAGTGGGTTAAGTTACGAATTATCAGGCAGTTCCACATTTTCGGGCATATATACAATTGGTATCCAGAAAATTATCACTAATACCTATTAAAATAAAGAGTATATAATATATTTTATTGGAATGTTTATTTTTTCTCCTTTGTCCGAAAATGTGTAACTATCCAATAATTCGTAACTTACCCCAGATAACCATGAATTAGTACACATATTTGATAATGACGTATGGTACAGTATATATATATACATATATATATCAGAATAAGTTTTATAAACTACCTTTTTTTATGAAAGATTCATTCATGTAGGTAGTACCTATTCAAATTTGAATGTATTTTGAAGCATATGAAATTGACGTGAAAAAGTGGCACTAGCTTACATACATACAAGTTAAATGTATCGTTAAAATGAGAGTAGAGGAGTAATGGAATGATGAATATATTAAGGTACGTAATACATGTAATAATGAGGATACAAGTACTACTGAAGAAATATAATTTAATTTTCCAGTGTATAGCTTATGTGTGATCTATGTTTAAAGATAAATAATAATTATTGCCTAGTCAAGAAAAAGTTAGTTTTTATTGCAAAAATTGAATACCATCTGACAAACTGTTACCTAGTTAATACTAATATTACTAAACCTCAAAAATTATATCGTAGACGCAAAATTGAAAGAAATACAATTTCTTACATATGTACCTAGCTAACTATGAAGCTAATTACTTTACCTGAACCTAATAATAGAATAAAAAACATTGCACATCAACCTAGATCATTCAAAAATGTAAGGATTATAAACTTACATAGTTGAAAATAATTTAGAACTTCAATATATTTTCTAATTATAACCTAATATTTGGTTCTAGGTAAATTGCTCGAAAACAATTGCTCGAAAGACAATTGCTCGAAAACAATTGTTCGAAAAACAATTGCTCGAATGAACAATTGCTCGAAAGAACAATTGCTCGAAAGACAATTGCTCGAAAAACAATTGCTCGAACGAACAATTGCTCGAATGAACAATTGCTCGAATTATCAAATAGCTCGAATGAACAAAATTGCTCGAATTATAAAATTGCGCAGTTTTCGATTTTATAAAAGTCAGTTATTCATGAAGTGGAGCTGCACCTAACAATCCTTGTTTCTTTTTAGTAATTGATCATTAATCATTCTATAAATGAATTTAATTATTACTCATTCTGCATAATCTTTTATTTTAGACCGTCTGTGCCATCTGGTATGTAGCATGTGAATTGGAATCATGTGGTGAATCACTACTATTCTTGTTTTTCATATCATAAGACCTTAAAAAAATTGTAAATTTATTAAAACTTTGCCATAACTTTGAGTTATTTCACCTATTGAGGTACCACATACAGATAGGCTAGTACTAAATAAATTTTTGGGTTTTATGATAAAAAAAACATGAATAGAAGTGATTCACCACATGATTCCAATTCACAAGTTACATACGAGATGACACAAACGGTCTAAAAAAGATTATGCAGAATGAGCAATTATTAAAATCATTTATAGAATGATTAATGATCAATTACTAAAAAGAAACAAGAACTGTTAGGTGCAGCTCCACTTCATGAATAACTGCATGACTTTTATAAAATCAAAACTTCGCAATTTTATAATTCGAGCAATTTTGTTCATTCGAGCAATTTGATAATTCGAGCAATTGTTTTTCGAGCAATTGTTCTTTCGAGCAATTGTTCTTTCGAGCAATTGTTCATTCGAGCAATTGTTTTTCGAGCAATTGTTTTCGAGCAATTGTCTTTCAAGCAATTGTTTTCGAGCAATTTACCGGCTACCTAATATTTAACCATAGCTCGATGCAACACTAATAAATATTATACCTATTATCTTAATCATGAGTATAACGTGCGATAAAATCGTCAGTGAAAATGACTGTACAAGAACATTCGTACGTACATGTGCTCACGCCTTTAACTGAATCAAAACTAGTCCTAGACACGAATTGCATTTGTTATATACTATTTTGTTATAAATAAATTAGCAGTTAACAAAGAAATATTAGTACATACTTTGATTGTAGATTTGTTTTCTCAGTGTACCTATCATTCAATACCTTTTTCCTTATATATTGTCAACCCCTTCCCCTCCCTTATATTTGTCTTTTGAGCGTATTTATAATATTAATAAATAATAAATACCCACTATTATTCGATACGTAAAAAACATTATAATAATGCAGTATTTTTATTTATTATTGGATATTTATCATGCTAACATTACCATTTATTTTTAATCACTTTTTCTTTGCATCACATTACTGAAATTTTGAAACCTAGTTTTCTCAGATACCTAGGTTTAGAATAATCAATATTTCAATGCATCAAAAGATGACTAGTGTCATTTTCACTATGCACTAAACATATTTCAAAAACTTAAACTGATTCATTGTATTTATATTATTTTTATATTACCTAATTCATTTCTAAATTATCAGTAAATGCAATACGTTATTATTATCTGAACATATCAATGATTAGGTAGATTGAAAATAAATATATACACTTACTGAAAAGTAATCGATAAATTATTGGTTGCTAAATTAGTATCTATAAATAGTTGAATACATCCAGACCTATAAGTTTTAGTAAATATATCAAAATAGTATTGTTGCTGCACTAACAGTAGGTAGGTAAACTATTGAATATTACGATGATATTTTATTAAAAATAATTATAGTTTGATATACAATATATAAATGAGAAATAATAGCGTTTGTATTTTGTTATTCATGAATGAATGAGGGAGTAATTGTTTTGTGTTCGTGCTTTTAAATTACTTTATGATAAGCAATCAGGTATTAGGTACCAGCTTATAATGTTAATTGAATTATTGCTAATGCTCATTACGTAACTAATGAGTGTAATTTTTTTTAAATATACGTACGATTCCAGAATAGTTGGGTATCTATTTACATACCCAACTTCACCTCCTAATCGATGAATAGATCCCCCCCACCCCCCGCCTGCCCAGGAGACTGTAAATTATTGAGAGGACAAGTTGGGTAACTACACACACAACTTTACCTAAATATCTTTGACTGAATCAGTGAGAGGTGAAGTTGTGGAACGACACACACTACTTTACCGCAATAGAATACTGATTTTATTTGAGCGGTGTAGTTGGGTGAGAACACACATAGGTACACCGTTTGAGATATTTCCAATTCGTTTAGAAGTACAGTTGGGTAAGAATGCACCTAACTTTACCGTAGAGGAAAAGCTTCATTTCGTGGAGAGCGACACTTCGTAGTTACCCAACTTTACCTCTCTACCTTCCAAATGTAGTTGAGTAGTTAGTTACTCGTTAGGTACATAGAGTCACTATTTTGTATAGTAGAAATTACCTTCCAAAATTGGTTCGTTAATTACTAAATATGTACATAGCTACTATAATCAGGTATAAATAAGTTAGGGACCTACATACACTAATAACAAAGACAATATAAGATAGACGCTCAACTCCATCTTATAAAATACAGAGTATGTTTGCACTGACGTCAGCACTGTGACCCAACTTCTAGCCAATCATCGTTAAGGTATACCTACAACTTAGTGTGGTCTAAAGCCCCGTCCAGACGGTCAAATTTTTTTAGAGAAGTGACAAACTTAATGACAAACTAAATGACAAACTTATCGTCAGTTTTCAAGGAGTGTCCACACGGTCAAATTTTCTCGCCAAAAGTTTGAGGTTCACTGGCGTCAGTTTCGTCAAAATTAATGTTATATATCGTGAAAAATAAAAATTATATAACTTGGTATGTATATTTTTTAAATTTAGAACAGTAAGAAAGCAGAAAAAATCATTTGTTTTTAGTGACAAAATATAGTCTTGAAAAGGATAGTCAAAAATAAATCATATAAAACAATTCACAACGTAGGTAGCCTACCTATAACTTAGATCAAATACATTCTAATACAACCAAGTATTAAAGAGTCTGTCGTCAGCCATTGTAACTAGATAGATAGTAAGTTGGAAAAAAATGAAGTTTTTGTAGGTGTACCTAGCTGTAATAAGCTAAAATGACGCGCAAATAACAAAATATTATTGGCGGAAAGTCAGTGTGTACTTCAAACTTTATCGTCAGCCAATAGTTTGACAAACTTTTTGATGACGATATCCAACATGTTGGAATCACAAAACTGATGAAAAGTTTGACGGTTTGCTGACGCTAGGAAGTTATCGTCATTTAGTTTGTCATTAAGTTTGTCACTTCATTGAAAAATTTGACCGTCTGGACGGGGCTTAAGACAATATCCTACCTATTTGTTTATACTCGTTTGGTATACCTAGTTATGAATATTCTCCGAATAGATGGTAGATTATATTCAAAATACTAAATTGAACCACATATGAGATCTTGTAAACTTAATTAATAATAAAGTAATTATTTTTCTGATTCCTAATAAGTAGAGAATATTTATATTTCTAATGACTTCACACGTTAAGACTAAAGATTATCCTTCTGTGAATATCAAGGGGGGACGGGGGGTCGTACGTTTATTATTGTTTGGTGTGAGGTATTCTACTGATCGCTTCTGATTGGTTGTTATTATTTTTGCATGTGCCCTATCAAGTTGAGCGTCTATCTTATATTGTCTTTGCTAATAATTGGGATATTATTAGGTACCTAGAAACATCAGTTGGTTAATTACTAGTTAGGTACCTAGATACTACAGTATGACAGTTATGAACTGAGTACCTACTTAAGGTTGGGGTACGGTCAAACGGCAAAGAGCCCCCTTCCCCCCCCCCCGGTCATGAGCCCTCCCCCCACCCTGGTCACGAGCCCCCCCTCCCTTTTTTGTAAATCCTTATTTACCTAGTTGAACAAATGAAGAACTACTTAGATAGAGATAACTGAGAGTTGCTAATGTAGTTTGTTGTACTGCACACTTTCATGACTGTTTAATGGCCTGGTAGGGGGGTTGGGCGGCACGGGGTACGGTCAAGAGCCCCCCCGGTCAAGAGCCCCCCCCGGTCACGAGCCCTCCCGGTCATGAGCCCCCCCTCCATGTTTTTTTAATCCTTATTTACCTAGTTAAACAAATGAAGAACTACTTAGATAGAAATAACTGAGAGTTGCTAATGTAGTTTGTTGTATCCGCTAGATTGTTGTACTGCACACTTCATGATTGTTTAATGACCTGGCAGGGGGGTTCGGGGGCGGCACGCCCCCCGATATACATATATTTTATGTCTAATCAGTAATGAACTACAAAAGTGTCAATAAGGATTAAATAATATAGGTAAATAAGGATTTAAAAACAGGGGGGCTCGTGACCCGGGGGGGCTCATGACCGGGGGGGGCTCTTGACCGGGGGGGCTTATGACCTACACCCGGGCGGCACGCCCCCCGATATTCATATATTTCATGTTTAATCATTAATGAACTACAAAAGTGTCAATAAGGATTAAATAATAAAGGTAAATAAAAATTAAAAAACAGGGGGTGGGGGACCTACACCCTTTACGTTAGGTATCGAGATACACTTGTTGAGTTAACACAATTCAAATTAGATAGTTAGATACACTAGTTGGTTAATCATGAGTTAGGTACAAGATACACTAGTTAAGTAGGTACAAGTTAGTGCACTAAGAAGTAGTAACAGTTACAACTTTCTGTGTTATTTCTCTTTTTATTTTTTAATTAAAATAAAAATGATTATGAAATAGATATACTCAATTAAAAAATAATCCAAATAATAAAATAATACTTTTTCTTTCGTTTTTTTTTTAATTTTATATTCCTTTCTTAGTTGACTCTATTTCTAATATGAATTTGTAAGATGCAATCATTCATTCTATTTCATCATTTAAATGTAGTACGTTGTATCCGCTAGTTTGTTACATATATACCTTATGTACATATATTTGTTGTTTAATCAGATATAACATGCAAAAATGTCGGACTAATGTGGCGTCGGACTAAGTAGGAGTCGGACTAATGAGGCGTCGAAAAAATGATGCGTCGGACAATGAATAGTAACCTAAACTCGACTAGTACTTATATTATCAACTTCCAATTTCCTGACCGTATAATTTCGTAAATATTAATTGCAAATATTCTTTAATCTGTTGGTTCCTAAAAGGCCGTACACGCAGGGTTTTTTCAGTCTTTCCATCGGACTTTTTTGCTATGCTCCTCCCACTTTTACCACGAGACTTACATTTTGCACCGAAAGTCCGAGACTTTTCAACAACCTACATGTTCTATTATTTTCCCCCCCCAATCAAGAGGTGCAATTTTGGAAATCTCCGCATAGCTACTGTCAACTTATAAATTATATTGTAAAATAACAGGATTGGTGTTCATTTTTAGCCAATCTTTGCTCCTTTCATTTCTTTACCTTTGATTTAAAGAAATTTCATCTTTATATAAAAGACTGCCAGTAAAATTGATATTAGTAATGTTTCTTAAAACTTTTTTTAGTACCTATAATATATTTTAGTAAAATAACACATCACTATCTTTATTTTATTCATTTCAACATATTACCTATAAGCTAATGCCTTTATTTTTTTATCATAACGCAATCGGCAATACATATATGGTACCTACGTATTAATACTTTTACCTAAACTTTATATAATAGCTAAATTACATTTGTTGAGTGGGTTAGGTTAATCATTAAATCAAATTGAATGAAAATAATCTCGATTAGTTTATAACTAATTATTGTAATAAACTTTATAAAAATTTCCAAACCAAGTTAATTAGTAACTAACTAATCTTAGTAATCTAGGTAGGTAGTTCTTTAGTAATTAATAAATCTAGGTAAAAGAAACTAACCTATATAATTAGTAAATATCTAACCCAGGTAATTAGTAATTTTAACTTTCCAAAGTTGTTAATAGTTACTAACTACCTACCTATAACCTAGGTTAGTTAGGTACCTAGTTTGATAAAATGTGGAGAGCTAAGAGCTTATGTCACTGATATGAGTAGTTAATTGCACATGTCAATCCACGAGATTCAAAAGTCAATCCACGTGTGGATGCTATTGACTTTCGAATCAAAAGTCTGGTGTAAAAGCGGAGAAAAAAGTCTGGTGGAAAGACTGAAAAAACCCTACGTGTGTACGGCCCTTTAGTCAATCTATACTATAATATAAATAATTCCTATCAGTACAAAAAATATTCAATTCAAACATTTAAACCAATAGGAAGGTATTTTTCGTCTATTAGTTATTAAAAAATAACTAAATAACTAACTAATAATTAAAAAATAACTAAATAATTATAATATTCAAACATTGGTAGACAGCTAACTGAAATAAATATTTTGTATTGAGTTGACTAATTTACGAATTATCGGGCGTATTTTGTGATGTGAGTCTGACTCTAATGATACTATTGATAAAGTACCATCCTATTATTGGTTTGTTGATTTAAAACTATATAGGTAGATAATGCTATTAAATATCTTAATTTCTAAAATAAATAAAGCTATCAGTGCTCAGCCTTAAATTTTTAAATAAATTGATATAGGTTAAGCTACGAATCATCGGGCAGTTTCACATTTTCGGTCATATAAGAGAAAATTCATTAATTATTTTTAATTGGTATTCGTATAATTATCACTATTACCTATTAAAATAAAGAGTATATAATATATTTTATGGTAATGTTTATTTTTTCTCCTCTGACCGAAAATGTGGAATTGTCCAATAATTCATAACTTACCCCAGATAAACATGCATTGGTACACATATTTGATAATGACGTATGGTAAAATACATACATCTGAATAAGTTTTATAAACTTCATATTTTAAGTATTTTTTTATGAAAGATTCTTTCATGTAGGTAGCACCTATTGAAATTTGAATGTATTTTGAAGCTTATGAAATTGACGTGAAAAAGTGGCACTAATGTGCCACTTACATACATACAAGTTAAATGTATCGTTAAAATGAGAGTAGTAGAGTAATGGAATGATGAATATATTAAGGTACGCAATACATGTAATAATGGGGATACAAGTATTACTGAAGAAATATAATTTATTTTTTCAGTGTAAAGCTTAGTGTGATCTATGTTTAAAGATTAATAATTATTATTGCATTGTCAAGAAAATGTTAGTTTTTCTTGCAAAAATTGAATACCATTTGACAAACTGTTACCTAGGTAATACTAATACTAACCTCAATAATTATATTATACACGCAAAATTTAAAAAAATACAGTTTCCTACATACCTAACTAACTAGGGTCACTATTTTAACTTTCACCCCCCAAGAAAAAAACTATTGAAATTTAAAAAAAAAACATTTTTTAAAATGTGGTTACATTTTCCAATAGACTTTTTGCACGTTGTGGATCCAAATCTATATTCTTTAATTTGCTGAATTTCAAATTCAAATTTCTATTTTGGTATTATTTGTATTTGTAGTTAAGATACTAATTTTTCTGTTAATTAATATTTATTTGTGCAACATATTTAATCAAATGAAATTTAATGAAATTTGAGATAAATTAATTTAAAAATACTCCCTTCCTAGTGCACGTCCCTATAACATTTAGGAACGTGAACCAAGAAAGGGGTATTTAGATGTATTCATGTAAATGATTTTTATGTGAATAAACTTTATGTAAAATGTGGGCCATGAAATATATTGATAGGTCAATTAAAATGGTGGATTTTGGAGATTATTATGGTAGACAATGATATATTATTATGGTGGGCGATGATAGATTATTTTGGTTGGCAATGAAACATTTCAGGATGGGCAATGAATGGAAAATTATGGTAGACAATGGAAGATTATGGTGGGCAATGAAATATTATAGTTACCGCTAAAATATTTAGTTTTGATTTGTATTAAAATATTGTTAGGTTAAATAAAATTATCAACACAAAAGAATATATTCACGAGATATTTATAAATTCAAAAGATATAATTTGGTATGTAACAGTTTGCATAATGCATGCAAGTGGTTGAGTTAAAATTGTGCAGTTTAGGTTTAATACCTAACTATTGAATTGGTTAACTAACTATTTAATTAGTTAACTTACTATTGAATTAGGTAGGTACCTAACTATCGAATTAGGTAACTAACTGTTGAATTAGGTACCTAACTTATAAAACTATTGAATTAGGACCTAACTATGAAATTAGGACCTAACTATTGAATTTGGACCTAACTATTGAATTATGTACCCAACTAATTATTAAATTAGGTACCTAATTATATGAATTAGGTACCTGATCAATGAATTAGGTACCTAATCATTGAATTAGGTACCTAACGACGGCTCTATTTACAGATAGCTGCTAGAAATCATAGAGTCCATTCACTAATTCAGTGTAATTTTAATATTAAATGTAAATTTTAATGAATAAAACTTCAAAGTTACATGTGGAAATACCTATAAAAGTAAATATTTGACAGTTCAGAACACTACAGCTAAAAATTACAGCGGAAAAGACAATATAGTGCGAAAATAATAGCTCTTCACGACGCCATCCATGTTATTTAGCGATGTTTATTATGTTTTTTTGGAAGTAGTTGATCAGCTGATATTCTCTGGTGTACGGCCTGATCTAAAGATGGCCTTGCCCTACCCCCCTCAGACCCCAGTGTCACAGACCAATAAATACCAAGATGTCCCAATACAGTCTTTTGAAAAATCTAGCGACTGCAGTAGATCCCTGGTTTACTACTACCTGAGTATAGTATCTATGTACCTATTTAGTAATTAACAAACTAATGTTGCTAGGGGTTACTATTCACTAGTCCGACGCCCCAATAGTCCAACACTTTAGTAACATAAATATCGGGGCACGTGCCGCCCTCCGAATCCGCCTTGCCAAGTCATTTAACAATCATGAAGTGTGCCGTACAACAAACTACAGATACAACAAACTACATTAAATGATGAAATACAATGAGGGAATAAATAAATAATAAATATATATAGAACTAAAGTAATATGAAAGAGTGATATTAAATTTAAAATATGAAAGAAATTAAAAATTATTTTAATATTTAGATTAGTTATTAATTGAGTGAACCTATTTAATCATATTTTTTATTTTAATTGAAAAATAAAAACGAATAATAACTCAGAGATATATAACTGTCGAGTAATTAACTACTCAACTACATTCAAACTGTGTATCTTCTATATACCTCAATGACCGAAAATAATTTGAACTTCATTAGGTATAATAATGTTACATAATTTAAAGCGCTATCGGTATAATTTGAAATTAAACAGATCATTAATTTCCTCATAATCACGAGTAAACTAAGTCATAAAATATACATTTTATTTTGATAGTCAGTCAGTGTTTAAAATCTTGAATATGATAGAGTCAGATAGACAGCGGTTTACTAAACGCAAGTCCACCCCAACTGACTGTATAAGAACAAACTTATTTAAAAACATTCAAGCTTTGAATGACCAGAAACTAATACAATGAATTACATTAGATGTTAACACGAATGTATAGTATATATTTGTAAATAAAATAACAGTTTATAAAGAAATAGAAGTACACAGTTGAAAACATTATTTTTTCTCTCTGTAATCATTTACCGCCAAATTATTTTCCACAAATCTGTATATCCCTATTTACTATATAGTATTATTATACGTTCACACGCACCGCCCCATCATCTCACCCCCCCCCCTTCTTTATCAGTAGTCTTTAGTTACTTACCGTAATGTTTACCAAATTATTATTTATTGAGCCTAGGACTGCAAAGAAAAGCTATATCATTAATGGTCAATTGATAAATCTCTGTATTGTTATAACAAAATTATATTATAATGTTAAACAAACATATAATTATTATTAGATATGATTATTCTAGAATCTAAATGAATCATGCAATTTCACAACTTTGGTCGTTGTTAAGAAAATATTATTGAAATATATAAAATCAAATTCTGGATAAAAAGATGTATTATTGTGACTGTAATTTGAATGACGATTCGTGATATATTGATTAAATTTTATACCTAATGGTAATTTTACATATATGGTTCATACTACCTAGTTTAATTATTCGATTGAGGTATTTGTTATTAAATTTAAATAAATATTGATTAGTAATGTACAATTTGGATAGCAGACTTATTAGGGTAAGTTCCAAGTTATCGAACAGTTTCATTTTCGAGCACGTAAAAATATCTTATAATTATTATTCTATACTCATATTAACCTTTTTTTCTTGTTCGTAAAACTAGAACTGTTCGGTAACTCGGAACTTACCCTATAGATAGGTAAGATTTACTTGGTTGTTTAGTAACTTTGTACCTAGTAACATACAGTCTTTTAGTTAAAACTTATAGGAAACGTAACAATGTTCGGACACCCATAGTACTCGGAAAGTGAATTTTCTACAACATAACTAGGTAGTTAATAGTAAACTAAGAAATGCTTTATGTTTTCGGTTATATTACTATAAATAATGTATTTATTGAGTTGAAGATTTCATTTCTATGATAATAGTGAAATATTGTTGTAACTTTTAAGTTACAAAGATCTTATCTTCTTTATAACTTATAAATTAAATTAAATAACACTAGGTATATAGTACATATCATAGGATATTTTAAAGATTATACTTATCCATTAGTTCTCTCTTACTCTCAAGTAAAAGAGAGAGAAAATATTTGTGATTGAGCAACGAGTGCTTTACTTCACACACTATTTGGTGATAGTAAATAGAAGGGGGGGGGGATCGTAAGGGAGGGGGCTAAGGGGGACAGGGGAGAGTAGCGCTATGGTTAGTAGTGGCGGGATGTGTGCTATCCTCCAATAATCTCATGTACATTTAAGTTTATTTCACAACACTGAATCAGTCACAGTTAACATGTACTGCAAATAATGATCATCATACTGTTTTTACAGGATGGCATATTTTTCTATACCTGTAAATATTATAAATCATTCACTGCAATTTAATTATTAATTTATGTATAGTTTATATATTTGTTACTAGGCCTTATAAATAAACAAATAAATAATCTAATCATTTCACCTTCAGTCTAGGGAAATCGGTGATACCTAGTAAGTAGTGTCTCAGATGATAGACAGTTGTACAACCAGTGACATAAGTCAGGCAGCCAGTGGAAGTGACTGTATTTTCGCGCGCTTGACCAAATTAATACAGTCCACCACTTCACATGAATGACCAATGATTAAAACACTGAAATTAAATCATAATTATGTGTAAACAAATGTATTTGTATATGTTGTATATAAAATATCAGCTTATAAATTAACATACATTAACTTAGAAGATAATTTCTTTCTGTGTAATTAACCACTCGTTCTTTTCTCCCCCCACCCCCGATAATAAGTTACACCTCTCCTCGCCCTGTACCTCTCCCCCCTAAATCACAAAGTACCTTCCTGAGTAATGCAATGGAACTGTAGAGAAAACCTTCTTATGTAAAAAAACGTTACTGAATTTTTGAAACCTTTTTTTTACTCATCTTGTAATGTATCATAAAATGAATTATTTTATTACTAGGTTCTGATTTTAACTTATCTTATCACCTTCGCAGATTGCAGAAGGTGACACTTTAGGCAGTATTTATTTATTTGTAATCATGCTAGGTTCTCGCATAACTCAAAAAGGTTTCAATCAAATTGCCTGAAATTTTTATAGGTGTTTGTCATTATCCATGAACCAGTTGGTTAGATTTTACAGATTGTTACAATAATTAGAAACATTATTTTATTATCATAGTATTCTTTAGTGACACATTTTAGTTAGACTATATATTTATTGTTATTTGAACATATTATTGATTAGGTAGGTGGGAAAAATAACTTTCATCGTAAAATAAACACTAAATTAACTATCATTGATGACTTACTGTAGGTACTGTCGTAGTGGTAGTTGGGGCCGGTAGTGATATTTCTTCGGGGTACGGTCAAGAGCCTCCTCGGTCAAGAGCCCCCCCGGTCACGAGCCCCCCTAGGTCATAAGCCCCCCCCTCCCTTTTTGTTTAATCTTTATTTACCTAGTTAAACAAATGAAGAACTACTTAGATAGAAATAACTGAGAGTTGCTAATGTAGTTTGTTGTATCCGCTAGTTTGTTGTTCTGCACACTTCGTGATTGTTTAATGACCTGGCAGGGGGGTTCGGGGGGCGTCACGTCCCCTGATATACATATATTTTATGTCTAATCAGTAATGAACTACAAAAGTGTCAATAAGGATTAAATAATATATATAGGTAAATAAGGATTTAAAAACAGGGGGGCTCGTGACCGGGCGGGCTCATGACTGGGGGGGCTCTTGACCGGAGGGGCTCATGACCGGGGGGCTTTTGACCTGGGGGGCTTATGACCTACACCCATTTCTTCTAGGTAGTTAGGTACTACACCTTTTTAAATTAAATTTAGAACATTTTTAAATTAATTCAAAAGAAGTCAAGTTATATTTAAAAAGTTAGAAAAAAAGTAATTCGAGTTATATATGAAATAGTTCAACTTAAAGCTACTCCGTGAATGCAATCACTATCCAAGGAATGTGACGAAAAGGGACACAAGCACCGATGGCTGCACTCACGTATAAAAGAGGAAAATGAAGAGGTGTTACAGTTTTCTGTGTTATTTCTCGTTTTACATTTTCATAAAAATAAAAATATTTTTTAAATAGATATGCTCCATCAATAAATAATCATAATAATAATTTTTTTCTTTCATTTTGAGAATTTTATATTCCTTTCTTAGTTTACTTCATTTCTAATATATTTGTATGATGCAATCATTCATTGTATTTCATCATATAATGTTATTTGTTGTATCCGCTAGTTTGTTGAACTACACATTTCATGATTATTTAATGACCTGTCACGCCCCTACATATACATATATATGATTTTAAGCAGTAATAAACTGCAAAAGTGTCCCTATGAGTTTAACTAAGACCTCGTATTTGAAGAGCATAACCCAAGGACTATCCTCATAAACTGCAAGTAGTTTGAAAAAATGGTAAACATGTAAAAATTTAAAAAACACATAATCCAAATTACAACAGTTCGGGGCCTAAAGGACGCCACCCCCTTCTTTCCCATTCACCAAAGACAGCTAACGGATAGAACCCTTGAGTGTTCAGTTTTAAAATCACGGTATGTTGCTAGGTACCGAGTTTATTTAGGGAAAACAATCAAATAATTCATACCTATCTATAGGGTAAGTTCTGAGTTATCGGATTGTTACAGATTTACGAATAAGTAGAAGATGTTAAAATGTGAGTTAAATAAATAATTATAATATATTCGCTTACCTGCTCAAAAATATGGAACCGTTCGATAATCGGAACTTATCCTAATTAGTCAGGTACCTAAAGTGTAAATAACTAATCAATATTCTTAAATCCAATTATTTATTTAAATTTACATGTAATTTGAATAACTGAACTATAATGAACAATGAATTCAATCAATCATACCTAAAAATGCTATCATTATCACTCAATATATCACAAATCTTCATTCAAATAACGGTCAAAATAATACATCTTATTATCCATACTATGTGATAAGCCTACCTAATTGGATTTTAATATTATATTGATGTTTCTTTTAGAAACACAAAATGTGATCAAACTGTATGATTCTTATAGATAATCAAAATTCATATCCTATAATAATTTTATATGTCAGTTCAATATCATAATATAATTTAATTATAATAATATACATTCCTATCATTTGACCATGCTAAGTTTTCTGCAGTTCAAGGCTCATAAATAATTTTTTAAACATTACGGTAGGTAGCTACTGATAGAGGGGGGGGGGGGGAGGTGTGAGATGAATGAGGAATGGGGGATCTGTACATTAACACTGATATACAGTTTGGGGAAAATAATTTGGCAATAAATGATAACAGAGAGAAAAAATAACCTATTTAACTGTGTACTTCTATTCCTCTATACACTTATATTTTTTTACAACTAAATACAATACATTTATGTTAATATATAGTTAAATTTCAGCGTATTAGTCACTGGTTATTCTTCATATCCGTGAATGTGTGTGTATGTATGTTTGTTCTCAGAAGATCACTCACACTAGTGGACTTACATGTTTATTTCTCAATCACTGTCTATCGTATTCAAGATTTAAAACACTGATCGATTGACTGTCAAAGAAAATGTTGACTTTATGACTTAGTATACTAGTTCGTGATTATAAGGAATAAATATTTATTTTAATTTCATATTATACCGATAGCGCTATAAATAGTATAAAAATATTGAACTTCAAATTATTTTCGGTCATAGAAGTTTATTGAAAGATACAAATGCAGTTGAGTAGTTAGTTACTCGTTAGGTACATAGAAACACTTTTTGGATAGAAGAAATTACCTTGATACATTAGTTATAGTTAATTACTAAATATGTACATAGATACTATAATCAGGTATAAGTAAATTAGGGACCTACATACACCAATTGGGATAATATTAGGTACCTAGATCCTATAGTTTGGGGTACGGTCAAGAGCCCCCCACCTCCCCGGTCACGAGCACCCTCTCCCTGTTTTTTAAATCCTTATTTATTTAGTTAAACAAATGAAGAACTACTTAGATAGAAATAACTGAGAGTTGCTAATGTAGTTTGTTGTACTGCACACTTCATGATTGTTTAATAACCTGGCAGGGGCTCTTGACCTAGGGGGCTTACGATCTACAGCCATAGTTTGACAGTCATGAACTGATTACCTAAGGTTAGGTATCAAGATACACTTGTTGAGTTATTACAAATCAAATTAGATTGTTAGATACACTAGTTGGTTAATCATGAGTTAGTTTCAAGACACACTAGTTAAATTAGGTATGTAAAAGTTAGCGCACTCACAAGTTGTGATAGTTACAACTTTCTGTGTTATTTCTTTTTATATTAAAATAAAAATGATTGTTAAATAGATATACTCAATTAAAAAATAATCCAAATAATAAAATATTATTTTTCTTTCGTTTTTTTAAACTTTACATTCCTTTAATCCTTTAAAAGTTGACTTTATTTCTAATAGGAATTTGTAAGATGCAATGATTCATTGTATTTTATCATTTAATGTAGCTTATTGAATCCGCTAGTTTGTTGTACTGCACACTACATGATTATTTAATGACCTGGCAGGGGAATCGGGGGGGGGGGGGACATATATTTGTTGTTAAATCAGATATAATTTGCAAAAGTGTCGGACTAATGTGGCGTCGGACTAAGAAGTAGTCGGACTAATGAGGCCCCGAACTAATGGTGCGTCGGACCAATGAATAGTAGCCTAAACTAAACTAGTACTTATATAATATTATTAATCAACTTCAAATTTCCTGACCGTATTATTTCGTAAATAGTAATTGCAAATATTCACTAATCTGTTGGTTCCCAAGTATACATAATATAAATATAATATAAATAATTTCCATCAGTACAAAAAATCTTCAATTCAAATATTTACACCAATAGGAAGGTATTCTTCGTCAATTAGTTATTAAGAGATATTATAATATTCAAACATTGGTCTAGGTAGCTAACTGAATTAGGTATTTTGTATTGCGTTGCGCTATCAGTGCTCAGCTGTAAAATATTTAATAAATTGACATAGGTAGTGGGTTAAGTTACGAATTATCAGGCAGTTCCACATTTTCGGTCATATATACAATTGGTATCCAGAAAATTATCACTAATACCTATTAAAATAAAGAGTATATAATATATTTTATTGGAATGTTTATTTTTTCTCCTTTGTCCGAAAATGTGGAACTATCCAATAATTCGTAACTTACCCCAGATAACCATGAATTAGTACACATATTTGATAATGACGTATGGTACAGTATATATATATATATATATATATATATATCAGAATAAGTTTTATAAACTACCTTTTTTTATGAAAGATTCATTCATGTAGGTAGTACCTATTCAAATTTGAATGTATTTTGAAGCTTATGAAATTGACGTGAAAAAGTGGCACTAGCTTACATACATACAAGTTAAATGTATCGTTAAAATGAGAGTAGAGGATTAATGGAATGATGAATATATTAAGGTACGTAATACATGTAATAATGAGGATACAAGTACTACTGAAGAAATATAATTTAATTTTTCAGTGTATAGCTTATGTGTGATCTATGTTTAAAGATAAATAATAATTATTGCCTAGTCAAGAAAAAGTTAGTTTTTCTTGCAAAAATTGAATACCATTTGACAAACTGTTACCTAGGTGATACTAATACTAACCTCAATAATTATATTATAAACGCAAAATTTAAAAAAATACAGTTTCCTACATACCTAACTAACTAGGGTCACTATTTTAACTTTCACCCCCCAAGAAAAACACTCTTAAAATATAAACTGTATCAAAATCCCCTAATTATTCGACTTAGAGATAAAGGATTCGTTTCATTTTGCTTAGAATTTTTCACTCTACTATTGTTCAGTCCGTTTCATCAAATTCTAATTCTCAAAAATGATGATATTGAAATTTAAAAAAAAAACATTTTTTAAAATGTGGTTACATTTTCCAATAGACTTTTTGCACGTTGTGGATCCAAATCTATATTCTTTAATTTGCTGAATTTCAAATTCAAATTTCCATTTTGGTATTATTTGTATTAGTAGTTAAGATACTAATTTTTCTGTTAATTAATATTTATTTGTGCAACATATTTAATCAAATGAAATTTAATGAAATTTGAGATAAATTAATTTTAAAATACTCCCTTCCTAGTGCACGTCCCTATAACATTTAGGGACGTGAACCAAGAAAGGGGTATTTAGATGTATTCATGTAAATGATTTTTATGTGAATAAACTTTATGTAAAATGTGGGCCATGAAATATATTGATAGGTCAATTAAAATGGTGGATTTTGGAGATTATTATGGTAGACAATGATATATTATTATGGTGGGCGATGATAGATTATTTTGGTTGGCAATAAAACATTTCAGGATGGGCAATGAATGGAAGATTATGGTAGACAATGGAAGATTATGGTGGGCAATGGAAGATTATGGTTGACAATGAAATATTATGGTTGGCAATGAAAGATTATGGAGGGCAATGAAACATTTCAGGATGGGCAATGAATGGAAGATTATGGTAGTGAGTTGTTTGGTGAGTAGTGAATTGTAGGGTGAGAACTGAGTAGTGAGTTGTATGGTGAGTAGTGAGTTGTATGGTGAGTAGTGAGTTGTATAGCGAGTGGTGAGTTGCATGGTGAATAGTGAGTTGCATGGTGAGTAGTGAGTTGCATGGGGAGTGGTGAGTTATATAGTGAGTGGTGAGTTGCATGGTGAATAGTGAGTTACATGGTGAGTAGTGAGTTGCATGGTGAGTAGTGAGTTGTATGGTGAGTAGTGAGTAGTGAGTTGCATGGTGAGTAGTGAGTTGTATGGTGAATAGTGAGTTGCATGGTGAGTAGTGAGTTGTATGGTGAGTAGTGATTTGTATGGTGAGTAGTGAGTTGTATGGTGAGTAGTGAGTTGTATGGTCAGTAGTGAGTTGTATGGTGAGTAGTGAGTTGTATGGTGAGTAGTGAGTTGCATGGTGAGTGGTGAGTTGCATGATGGAATGCATGGATAGTGGTGAGTTGTATGGTGAGTAGTGAGTCGCATGGGGAGTGGTGAGTTGTATGGTGAGTAGTGAGTTGTATGGTGAGTAGCGAGTGGTAGGGTGAGTGGTGAGTTTTATGGTGAGTAAATAGTTGTATGGGGAGTAGTGAGTTGTATAGTGAATAGTGAGTTGTATGGTGAGTTGTGTGGTGAGTAGCGAGTTGTAGGATGAGTGGTGAGTTTTATGGTGAGTAGTGAGTTGCATGGGGAGTGGTGAGTTGTATGGTGAGTAGCGAGTTGTATAGTGAGTGGTGAGTTGCATGGCGAGTAGTGAGTTGTATTGTGAGTAGTGAGTTGTATGATGAGTAGTGAGTTGTATGGTGAGTAGTGAGTTGCATGGTGAGTAGTGAGTTGTATAGTGAATAGTGAGTTGCATGGTGAGTGGTGAGTTGCATGGTGAGTAGTGAGTTGTATTGTGAGTAGTGAGTTGTATGATGAGTAGTGAGTTGTATGGTGAGTAGTGAGTTGTATGGTGAGTGGTGAGTTGTATGGTGAGTAGTGAGTTGTATGGTGAATGATGAGTAGTGAGTTGTATGGTGAGTAGTGAGTTGTATGGTGAATGATTAGTAGTGAGTTGTATGGTGAGTAGCGAGTTGTAGGGTGAGTGGTGAGTTTTATGGTGAGTAGTGAGTTGCACGGGGAGTGGTGAGTTGTATGGTGAGTAGCGAGTTGAATAGTGAGTGGTGAGTTGCATGGTGAGTAGTGAGTTGTATGGTGAGTAGTGAGTTGTATGATGAGTAGTGAGTTGTATGGTGAGTGGTGAGTTGTATGGTGAGTGGTGAGTTGTATGGTGAGTAGTGAGTTGTATGGTGAATGATGAGTAGTGAGTTGTATGGTGAGTAGTGAGTTGCATGGGGAGTGGTGAGTTGTACGGTGAGTAGTGAGTTGTATATAGTTGAGTGGTGAGTTGTATGGTGAGTAGTGAGTTGTATAGTGAGTGGTGAGTTGTATGGTGAGTAGTGAGTTGTATAGTGAGTGGTGAGTTGCATGTGAGTAGTGAGTTGTATGATGAGTAGTGAGTTGTATGGTGAGTGGTGAGTTGTATGGTGAGTGTTGAGTTGTATGGTGAGTTGTATGGTGAATGATGAGTAGTGAGTTGTATGGTGAATGGTGAGTTGTACGGTGAGTGTTGAGTTGCATTCATTTTTATTCTCAGTATATTTAATAATAATTATATATATTAACATATTTAGTATATTTAGTAGTAAATTATCTCTGATATAAATTTTAGTAAAAGTTAAATATAAAAAACTAGTAAGAGTTCATATTTAAGGTTAATAATGAGATAAATCCTTTTTAAACATAACATTTTGTGTCAAAACTTGCAATAATTTGGCTTGAACCAGTAGTAATTGAAATAAAT
This sequence comes from Caprella mutica, assembly GCA_947561585.1. Lineage (NCBI taxonomy): Eukaryota > Metazoa > Arthropoda > Malacostraca > Amphipoda > Caprellidae > Caprella > Caprella mutica. The sequence continues at coordinate 10,182 of CANNZV010001796.1, read as the reverse complement.
TGACTCCTATTTGTTAAAACTTATATTCACAATTTAAAAAATATTTAAAAAATGTTCAATTATTCTCTTGTGAGATTAATATTGGAGAAGCTGACAAGCTGTCCAGTTATTAATTTAAATCATAAATATTTATGAAATATGTTATCACTAAATATTAAAAAAATATAATAATAATTGAAAGAAAAATGATAATTCTCCGTACATAAATTTTTCATTATAAAATTATATATTTTTTTTGACAATAATTTACATTTATAATCTCAATAAAAAGCTAATTTTTTATAGTTACATCTATCACAGTCCACCATTGAAATAGTTTTCAATGAATGAGCAATATTTTAGAAAATGAATTTCAACCAATCAGAGGCTGCGTAACATAACTTGCGTAGAGCACTCTTCACACGGTGTAACACATACATTGAATAATGATCTACGCATAACACTGGCGCGCGTAGATCACTCTTCATTCACTCACTTGCAACGCCTGTGATCTACGCGCGTAGATCACTTTACGTGTCACGATTTGCCGTTTTTATAGTAATCTACACGCGTAGAGCACTTTACATTTGGTGTTATTCTGCATAATTATTGAGGGATCTACGCGCGTAGAGCACTATACAACTCTCGTGTAGATCACTAATCAAAGTTACTCTTCAATTATTTAATCAATGCTAATAGTTTTCCGTATTTCAATGAAATATTTTTAGAATTAGTTCCTGCCCTCAATCACTCGACTCGCTTTTCCGTTAATGACAAATTAAATATATCTAGGCACAGTAAAACAGTTTATCAGAGGCAATTCTTTTATAATACAGTAGTAGGATGAAATGAGTTATCTGTATCGTTGAAGTCTGTTGGAAATAGTAAATTGTTTAAGCATAAATTTAAAAAAGAATCAGTTAGGGTAAAAAATTGTTGCTTATCACGATCAGGACCAAGTATTTAACTCATTTGATTTCCATAGGTTTCTCTATTTTTTTTTTTTGAAGTTATAAATGTAAACTATATATAGCTAGGTCTTCTGAATTTTTTGCTTTTTGATTGAGAATTTGTGCCTATGCTGAAATGTATTTTATGATTGTCTTTTTTTTTTACATGTTTTTAACGCCCAAAATAACCTGAATAGGTTAACTGGAAGGGTTCAGAGATTAGATTTGATCAAAAAATTCATATTTTAGTTCTTATCATATTATCTAACATTATATTTTAAAAAACATAGTTTTTTGATGTACACGAGAGAAAGGATAAGTTGTTTTGACTCGTATGAATGGGTTATTTTTGCGCGTACCTACGAGGTGAGTTGCAGGTACTACTGTAAAGTAGTTAAATTGACGTTGGTTAAAGCAAAACAGTTGTTTTGACTCACTCTTAAAATTAAAAAAAGTTGTGCCAACTCGCATAGTAAGTTAATTTATACACCAGATACATTGGATTAACAGTCGTTGTTAGTTCCTACAATACACTCTGTCATAGTTGTTTCAACATACGTTAAAATTCTCAAAAAAGTAACTTTTAACTCTCATAGTAAGTTGATTCAATCTATAAAATGAATTGAATTAACTAATGTTTGATGACACACCATGTCATAGATATTTTAACACACATGAAAACATGAATAAATTCAAACCAACTCACGTAATATATTGATTCAAAGCATAAATTGGTGTACCTATTAGATATGAGTAAACTTTTTCTCTGTGTACTCAATCTATTTTCTGAATAAAGTTATTCTTATTTTATGTATTGATCCTGAGTTTTATGTATTGATAGATATAAACAAATGTAAATTTCAGCTCACGTCAGCAGTTTCAACTCAATGGTATTGACACTCTGGCAGTTCTTACACTTAAGGGTAAAATATCCCATTTTAGGGTAATAAGGTATTGTCTAGGGTAAAGTTTATGATAAAGCAAAAAAAACGAGAATTTTAATGTAATTCGACCTTTCATCTGGGTTGTACAGCAAAATTATTCGGTAATTTCAGGCTATATAACATACATTGTGGAATTACTCTACTAGTTTCTGGATCGGTTATGGAAAACTGCAACACGAATGATATTTGGAGCAGAGGCAAACCTTGTTCCAACTCTCTATCAATACATTCTTTAATACACATTACAATAAGGCTCAAGTTACTCTGCATGTGGTTATATCTCTCTCAGCTGTGATCTCTCTGTATAAAATTGCCAGATTTGCTACATAAAAGTGATAGGCAACTTCACATAATGTTTAAAAATACATATTTTAATCAATTTATTTCTTCACATAGAAGCCTAGAATATTTTAATGCAAATTAATCAATATATTTCTTAACATATAAAAATAGAATATTTTGATAATGTTGATGTTTTAGGGTAATTTACGCATTTTTAGGGTGATACTGGGGTAGGAAGTTAAACACTTGTGGCAGCTCTGCTGACTCTATATACTGTGCTGGCACTTCAGTGTTACTTACTCGTGTGCTAGTGCCATTATCTGATAAATATGTCCACAAAAATATTACCTCTGTTGTTATTTCTAACAGTTTTATCTTTATTTGCTACATTTGTAGGAGTCATATTTTTCAGTTCGGTAAGCGATATTTTCTAAGAATATTCACATACCAAATCAATTAGAATTCTGTTATATTTAAGCATTGACTAACATTTATTACATTCTGTAAATATTATGTAGTTCTATCATAGGTTCAATTGTTCATGTCAGATACACATCTTGCCTAATTAGGGCAGTTCACTTGTATACTCTCTACTAACCAGTCATCCAATAAATTCTCCTGCCTATTAAGCCCCTCAACAGTAGCCATCTCATACTTATTCTCCTGAGTTTTATGTATTGATCGATATAAACAAATGTCAATTTCAGCTCACGTCAGCAGTTTCAACTCAATGGTATTGACACTCTTGCAGTTCTTACACTTTAGGGTAAAATACCCCATTTTAGGCAATAAGGTATTGTCTAGGGTAAAGTTTATGATCAAGAAAAAAAACCGTGAATTTTAATGTAATTCGACCTTTCATCTGGGTTGTACAGCAAAATTATTCGGTAATTTTAGGCTATATAACATACATTGTGGAATTACTCTACTGGTTTCTGGACCGGTTATGGAAAACTGCAACACAAATAATATTTGGAGCAGAGGCAAACCTTGTTCCAACTCTCTATCAATACATTCTTTAATACACATTACAATAAGGCTCACGTTACTCTGCACATGGTCATATCTCTCTCAGCTGTGATCTCTGTGTATAAAATTGCCAGATTCGCTGCATAAAAGTGATAAGCAACTTCACATAATGTTTAAAAATACATATTTTAATCAATTTATTTCTTCACATAGAAACCTAGAATATTTTAATGCAAATTAATCAATATATTTCTTAACATATAAACATAGAATATTTTGATATTGTCTATTTGATGTTTTAGGGTAATTTACGCATTTTTAGGGTGATACTGGGGTAGGAAGTTAAACACTTGTGGCATCTCTGCTGACTCTATATACTGTTCTTGCACTTCAGTGTTACTTACTCGTGTGCTAGTGCCATTATCTGATAAATATGTCAGTAAAAATATTACCTCTGTTGTTATTTCTAACAGTTTTATCTTTATTTGCTACATTCGTAGGAGTCATATTTTTCAGTTTAGAATTCTGTTGTATTTAAGCATTGACTAACATTTATTATATTCTGTAAATATTATGTAGTTCTATCATAGGTTCAATTGTTTATGTCAGATACACATCTTGCCTAATTAGGGCAGTTCACTTGTATACTCTCTACTAACCAGTCATCCAATAAACTCTCCTGCCTATTGAGCCTTATACATTATTTCCCAATCCAACATTGGCGACAATGATGGGATAAATGGCTAAACACTGTTATCTCAGTGAGTTTAATCCCCATGAGGATGACTGGGGTGAATATGTAGAGAGATTCACGTATTATTGTGAAGCTAATACGGTGAAATATGACGGCAAGAAGAAAGCTATTCTTCTAAGTTCTGTGGGAGCTGTGACTTATAAGGTACTCCGTAATTTGCTGTCTCCAAAGAATACCAGTGAAGTAAACTTTGATGATTTAATTGAAACACTTCAAAATCACTTCAGCCCTAAGCCATCGGTCATTGTACAACGTTTTAAGTTCTACAGCACTTCTAGGACAGAGAATGAATCCGTAACTAATTTTGTCGCCCGGTTACGAAAGTTAGCAGAGCACAGCATCTTCAACGATAGTTTAGAGGAAATGTTGCGAGATCGCTTGGTTTGTGTGATCAGGAACGACCGAATTCAAAGGAGATTGCTCAGTGAAGAAAACCTTACCTTTAAACATGCATTCGACCTAGCAGTCACCATGGAAACTGCTAGTAAGGGGTTGCAGGAACTACAAGGTGAACCTAGTGCACCTATTCTGGTAGCTTCACGTGAAGATAAGGATTCTAGGAAGTCCTCCTGTTACCGCTGCAAGGGTAATCACACTCCGATAAGTTGTAAGTTTATCGACGCTGAAAGTTTCAACTGTCATAAGAAGGGACATATTAAGTCAGCATGCCGGTTGCTCAAAAGGAAGAACAGGATACATAATGTTCAAGATACAAAGGACTTAGCAGAAGCGGAAGAGTTGCTGAGCGATCGTGATGGTGCAAATGTATATGCAATGTTTTCCTTAAGCATGAAACTAGAAAAATCGCTACCTATTATGTGTGATGTGATTATAGGAAATTATCCTATTTCTATGCAATTGGACACCGGTGCGTCATTATCCATCATTATTGAAAATTAATATAATTTGCATATTAAGAAACTGTACCCATATGTCCGAAATTCTAAGTTGAATCTCATAACGTTTACTAGGGAAAAAATTGTTGTATTAGGGCAAATTGATGTAGAAGTTAGCTATAAAAATGAAAAAGTTCAGTTACCTTTAGTTATTACTGCTGGTCATGGACCTAATTTAATTGGTAGAAATTGGCTGAATGCATTGAAAATTGGTATCAATAATGTTAATTTGTTTAGTCTGCTTTTGATTTACCTTCCTTAATGAAACAGTATAATAGGGTGTTTGATAGCAGTTTAGGGAATTATTGTCACAAGGTTTCGATCAATATTAGGTCAGAGGCAGAGCCTATTTTCTATAAATATCGTTCACTTCCGTTCACACTGAGAGAAAAAGTGGAAAAAGAATTAGACAATCAGGTTAAGTTAGGTATTTTGCGAAAGGTAGAGCATAGTGAGTGGGCAACTCAGGTAGTTCCGGTTGTTAAAAGGGATTCATTCCTGAGATTGTGTGGGGATTATGAGCTAACTTTAAAAAAAGTAATTAACGCAAATTAGTACCCTTAACCTATTGCTGAAGATTTATTCTTGAAATTAAGGGGTGGGGTGCTTTTCACACAGTTAGATTTGAAAACCGCCTACTTACAATTAGAGTTAGACGAGAATTCTCAGAAGTATACGACAATTAATACGCACAAGGGATTATTCATGAATACAAGATTAAATTATGGAATATCTGCTGTGCCATCCATTTTTCAAAGAATTATGGATGAATTGTTTGATGACTTGCCTTCAGTGGCAGTTTATTTAGATGATATCGCAATTACAGGGGCGTCAGAAAAGGAACATTGGGAAAATGTGAAGATAGTACTAGATAGGTTAGCGAAAGCAAATCTCAGGCTGAATGGGAGTAAATGTAAGTTTGCGGTGAGAGAAATTAACTTTCTTGGTCATCAAATTGACACTAACGGTATTGCGCCAATGCACGATAAGCTGTCAGCTTTGTAAGATGCACCGGAGCCGAAAAACGTTTCGGAGCTTAAATCTTTCCTTGGGTTAATAAATTATTATGGCAAATTCATCCAAAATGCCTCTAGTAAGCTAAGCCCATTATATCGACTGATTAGAAAACATAAGCACTGGGTATGGGGTCATGAACAACGGTTGGCATTTAAATTCGCAAAGGAATTGGTAACTGATAGCATCAAACTGATTCATTATAACCCTAAATTACCGATTGTGTTATCATGCGATGCGTCTCCGGTAGGTGTCGGGTCTGTGATATCTCACATTGACAACGAAGGAAAGGAACGTCCTATTGCTTTCGTGTCACGTACTATCACGGAAAAGTGTATCCGTCAGCTGTTGTAGTATGCTAATTTAGCATTTTTGACCTTTCTTATTTTTGCATGTGGCATTTTAGAGAGTATTCCTCCGCGTTCAAAAATACCCCAATAAGGAGGAGCCTATTGCTGGGGTAAAATGCTAGGGTAATTGGGTGAAATGGGGGATTATATATGTGTATCTAGAGGAGGGACAGTGTGGGGTGATTTATACCGATTTCCGACAAGTGATTAGATATTATTTTTGTATTATTTAAATTAAAGTATAAACATATAGTTTCATTTGTATCATCAATGCAATGTTCATTTTGTAATGAATACATGTATTTTTTTATAATTTGAAATGAATAATTATAATTTTGAAATTTTCCATTCAATTAACCTTGGTATATATTTCATACGATTTACTCTTGTATGTTTTTTATGCAATTTTCTTTTGACGAATTGTCGTTCTAATATTGAAACTAATAACTATTCGAATTTGAGGTAAAAGTAGATTTCTAGCTATAGCTTTATTATATCTCATTAATTCCAAAAATATTATTTATGACAACCATTCACACAAGAACCTTAAACTAATCCTCTTCAGATATGATTTTAAATAACTTCGCTTCTTTTACACCTTTACATTATTTGTTCTCCTATAGGCTATATTATTAAAACTATAATACACGTTTTCAACTTTGTGGTAAATGTCTATAGTTTTACTTTTAGTTTCGTCAAATCTTATTCCACGAATATTTTATATTATAATCATTCGCACAAGAGCATTTAATCGTCTAAAGATATGATTTTTAATAGCTTCGCATTTTTTTCACATTTAAATAATTTGTGGACGGGCTATAACCTGTCTCGGTTATAAATTATAATCCGTAGATATTTTGCATTCAGAATTTCAATAAATTAAGTGATGACTAATTTCGTCGATAAGACAAGTTTCTCTTCTTTTTCAAAGTCCTTTGTGTGTATAATCTTTTTTAATTCATTCAATATATTGGCCAAATGAGGAAGTTATTAAAATTTGTGTTTTAAAATGATAATAATTTATCTTACGTCTTAATTTAATGACAACAATCATTAAGTTGCTGACAAGCATTTTTCTCTATTTTCATCAACTTATAAATAAGTAATTAGTAATTACCTATACGGCTATACCGATACTTTCTATCTTTTATTGAAGTTATTTAATTGAAAAATTCTTTTAGGCTAAAGAATAAAATAAAGCTATGACTAAGTTGTAACTTAATCTATTTAGTTTAGATTTTAAATGCAGTAATTTGATGGATTTTTTATCAATAAGTGAACTGATTCTTTTCAGTTTAAAATTTTTATATATTAAATGCATGCACGACCAATTAACAAGCAGTGATATAGTGAACTAAAAATAATTGAAGTGATCATTATTTTTCTTCTCAATAAATGCCACATCGCCAACGTTGACAATAAAAAAAGTTACAAAGTTCTATGAGATGAACCAAAAGAAAGTTCTCCAAGAATAGAACTAATGTAGCCTTACGTCTTAATTTCGGTGCTTAATTTGTGACATCGGAGTGAAACTGGGATTCATGACAACTGTCAACTAAGGCGTTCGACTTGCAAGTTCTATCTCTATCATACAATATTAGTTTTTTACTTTAAAAATAACAAATAAAGGATCAATAATAGAAAATGGATAATTATTTTGTATTTATAAAAAATAGTGTTTTACAAAAGTTAAAGATAACAATTAAATTAAGTAAAATTTTAAAGAATACTATACGACTAAATACACTTGCAGGTTATTTCTAAAGTAAAAACTACCCGATACAATTTTGACTAAAATTAAGGATTTCTGATTAGTACTAGTTTACATGAAGTATCAATCTTAGAACAATTTGTAAAAGCTTAGGGTTGAATGATTAACATGAACTTACAATATACAATTTATTCTATATTTACCTAAGATTAAATTTTATTCAAACGCATAACAAAAAATAAAACTACACAAATTAATTCGGTATTTTATGCACTTCCATTTCACGGAGAAATGTCGTTGAAAATCTAAAAGTAATAAGCATGAATAAATGGATATCACAGGGAATGAGACCAGACTTCCTGGGAATGATGAGAACTCTGATAGTGATTAGTACTGTCCTGATGGGTACTGCACTGATGAGAACTGCACTGATGAGAACTGCACTGGTGAGAACTGCACTGATGAGAACTGTAGTGGTGCGAAGTTATTTGAATCTAAAAATGTTTACAAACAAATCGATTAAAATTCTCTGATATTGACTTAGAATTACGCTACAAACAATTATTAACAAGATAAAACAAATTGAATAGATTTTATTTTAATCTCATACTATAATATTTTTTTTTTATTCTAGTAGGGGTTTAACGTCGTGCTTCAGTCATATCGTGATTATTTCGCTGACGTAAAAGTAAATTAAATACAAGGGACTAGAAGAAGCAATCAGAAAGGAAAGTGGCTCCATGAACAAAGGCACTTACCACCGTTGGTGACAATGATCATGGATGCAGAAAAGCTACTCTGCGAATGCAGTCACTTACCAAGGAATGTGACGAAACGGGACGCAAGCACCGGTGGCTGCACTCACGGATGGAAAAGGAAAATGAAGAGGTGATAGATAGTAAATGAAGCCTACGAGCCTACCTAACACAAAAATCTAAGACCTCGTAGTTGAAGAGCATAACCCTAGCGCTATCCTCCAAAATCCTTAACAATGTGTATTCGAAGCACATTTGGTGATGTTAAAAGTAACCACATTCGAATGGCAAGGAAGAAACAAGATTTGATAGAAAACAAGATTAATGTAAAGTAGAACACAGATAGATTAAAATCCTTACTGTGATCAGAGTGTGTTTAGTGACACCTCGATCTAATATTTTTAACTTTTTCTTTATGTTGATGAATTAAGAGGTTACACCGCGAACGATGGAAAAAAAGGATAATTTAAAATGAGAGAAGAAAAGACAACAAAGCTATTTTTGGAAATTACAAGATAAGGTTGAATAGATGTTTAGCATTAGAAACGTGTTTTTATAGAAACGCTACATTTATCTTCCATTACTCGAGACTAACTGTTAGATAAAGTCTAATTCCAATCCGTAGAATACTCACTACAATAATTATTAATGCTACAAAGGACTATATTAGAAACTAATTGGAGAAAAGTCGAATTAATTTAAACGAAAGTAAAGAACTCTACAAAAGAGATAATTGAATTTTACTAATTTCTTGTAATTAAATATTGGTCATTTTTTTAAAATAAGATTATAGCTTTATGGAAACAGAAATTGTACTGAAAAAGGGTAATACATATTTAATTTTATTAGATTTGTTGTCAAAGGAGATGCAAAGAACGAAACTGTAAAATAGAAAAAAAGAAAGTCAATAAGTAGAAAATAATGAACAATGTCACTAAACTACTTAATTTTCATTTAAATGTTCAAATAAGAATGTCACAAGGACTAATGAAATATTGTAGAAACTCTCATTTTAGCGGCAAGTTACATGTTGAAGTAATCTAGGATATTGTATAAATTAAGCCATTCGTATTATCAGTAAATTTTAAGAGTTTCAACGTTTTTTTTTTTTAGTTTAATGATTTAATGAGTCAAGAATTCCAAACTAGGCAATAAACAAAAAGCTACAGTTTAAATGAAATTAGTTGATACAACTATAATGAACTATTTTCTTTAGAACAACCATTATACTCTCTCAATAGAGGTTAAAAAAATTGTATACAAGTAACTATATAAGAGTTCAATTAATTATTGCCAGTACTCTGAATATTTGCAAATTTTATTACTAGCAAAATAAATAACCGTGTATCACCTTGGAGTGGATATGAACAGTCAGTATTTAAGAATTCAGTATTTCAGAAACTACAGAAACCATAAGTTGTGTATTTACAATTACCAATTGTAAAAGTATTTGAACGAAATAATTTACAATTGCCAATCAATTTAATTGAAAGTTTTTAGGCCATATCGCTGATATTGAAAAGAAATTGAATATATATGGGGCTTGAAGTAACAGTTAGAAAGGAAAGAGACTCCATG
>CANNZV010001795.1:0-128808 GCA_947561585.1 Caprella mutica | reverse complement strand
GAGGCTCTTTCCCAAGCAGAAGTGCAGATGGTGGTGCAGGTGAATGGCAAACTCCGCGATCGATTGATGATGGCCGTGGATTTGGACAAAGAAACCGTGATTTCTAAGGCAAGCGAATCAAAGGCTAAGGAGTTCCTTGAGGGCGATATTGTGAGACGATTGTGGTCCCAATTAAGCTTGTAAATTTCGTGGTCCGCCCCCGGGGCTGACTTTGCCCATGACTAGGTTGACAGCCTAGGAGAAATGCGTGAGGTATTTAGTGTAAGACGCGGTACTTAGAAGTTTAACATCTGTTGAGTTCACTCAAGAAGTTATAATTTTTATGGACACTACTGCGGGTATAGCTTAATGGTAAAGCTCCAGCCTTCCAAGCTGGCTATGCGGGTTCGATCCCCGCTACCCGCTCCATCCATACAACTTCTTGTAAATCATGCGCTTACACACTCCAATTGTTGCCGGTCTATTCTGTCTGACCGCTCATTTCGCGTCCGCTCAATCAGGTCTCGCCTGCGCTGCGGCTCAGAGGACGCTCGAACAGACCATCCGCGAGTATCCTGAAAGGGCCGTCGCCGCACTCACCGAGACTCTTCGTGGAAATCTGGCTTGTGCTGGTCCACTTACTGAAAGCGCGATCACGGCAAGCGATGCGAGCGATGAGCTAGTTGCAAAGCTTGTATCCGCGGCTGTCCGAGCTGCTCCAGATAAAGCCGTGGTTATTGCGGAGAGTGCGATTGCTGCTGCCCCTTCTGCATCTGACGAGGTTGCTGATGTGGTTCAAACCGTTTTAGGGGACTGCAGCTCTATCGCTGAAGATGTGTCTCTCTCGATCAGTAAGAACAGGTCACGGTTGATTGTAATTTTAGAGGATGCTCTGCGTTCTCATGGAAACTGCTCGTGCGAAGTTGTCACCGCTGCGGTGAAAGCTGCTGGCGGCAACAAGGCGGTGATTTCCCAAATCGTGGAGACTTCGGTTTCGCTGAAGCCAACCATGGCTGCTGAAATTTCAGAATGCGCGAGTGCTGCCGCACCTCGCCAGTTGGCGGCTGTTCAAGAGGGGCTAGATCGCGCTCTTGGAGATACAAGTCGGGGTCCTGGGGCGTTGCCTGCGGCTGCTGAAATTAGTGATACTAGATACTCGGAGGATAATGGTGTCACCCTTGGAGCGAATCCGAGCGAGGAAGTGTCTGCGCCAACGTCGACTTATCAGGACTACTCAAGCGAAGCGCAGCCTCAGAGTTATGGTAAAAATGCCCAACGTAGCTACGGTAAAAATTCGAGACAAGGGTATGGAAAGTCCCAAGGTGCTTCTGAGGAGGCTCCAGCAGCCGACGATTGGGGCTGGGACTGGGTCAATTGGGGGGCTGGAGCTGGAGGCGGAGCCCCTGTTTATCTTATCGCACCATCAGGAGGTGTAGTGCCTCCCGGCGAACTAGTGCCGCTTTCCCCTAGTGATCCAAAGTTTGATAAGAAGGAAGATCTATAGAAAGAAGCTTGCAAGCCTGCCTAACACCCTTGACAATTAACAAATAAGTCTTTAACAACCCCGGATCCTTCATTACTTGAGAGGGACCACTCACACAATATTCGCGTAAACACCGCATACGATCACTATGAAATTTAAAAGAGTAGCATCTGCCTTCGCGCTGTCGCTTGGACTGCTTTCGGGAGCCGCACACGGCCAAGGCCTCCTCAGTATTGGACAGAACACAGACGATTTCGAGCAGGATGACATTCCTCTCACTTGGACTGTTTCCGGTTACCTCGGTTACGATAGCAACATCAATTCTATCGACATTGCTGAGGAATCTTCAATTTATCTTCAAGCAGGTATTGGCACTCAGTGGAGTGGTGGTTCACGCACCACGCGTTACACGCTTGGTGCTTCGCGCCGTCCTTTATTACTTTGACGATGTCACAGTGAATGATGACGAGAACGTCTTCTACTCAGTGCGCCTTCAGGGTTCTGTTGTGCATCGTGCTTCACGTCGTCTGACGCTTTCTGACAGCTTCTACGCGACTTATGAATATGAGCCGAATCAGAGTATTGGAGCTACGGTTTCACGCCGCACAGATCAGTATTTCTACCTCTACAACAACGCTGCTTTGTCCTACGCTTGGACTCGTCGTTTCTCGACTGTCGCCAATTGGGCTGTTAGTGGGATTATCTATGACGGCGACGATGTCGAAGATCGTTGGACCAACCAGTTTGGTCTTCAGGCACGCTACATGTGGTCTCGCGCTACGACGCTCGTTGGTGAGTATCGCTTCGCGATCACAGATTACGAGAACGGTGGAGCAGATTACACGTCCAATTACCTCTTAGTAGGTGTGGATCACATGTTCAGCCGCGTGACGATGGGTTCGATCCGGGCCGGTGTTGAGCTTCGTGACTACGACAACTATGGGCAGAATTCTTCTCCTTACGTTGAAGCTTCTCTAGTCCAGCAATTGAATGAAGGCTTCAGCCTCCGTTGGGCTGCTCGCTACGGTCTTGAGGATAGTGAGCTTGGTTCATTCGAGCGCCGCACCTCTCTTCGCACTGGTGTGACAGCTCAATACGAGTTCAATCCACGCCTCACCGGCACCGCAGGTGTCACTTATGTGCACAGTGAGTTAGAGGATCCAGTCGCTGCTGGAGTTGACGAAGGTGATGAAGATTTCTTCGGCATCAACCTAGGTCTCTCTTACTTGCTCTACTCTAATCTCCGCATGGAAGGCGGCTACTCCTTTGGTAGCCTCGACTCTGGTGTGGATTCAGGAGTCAGTCGTGACTTTGACCGACACCGTGTATTCATGGGCGTGTCTGCGACCTTCTAAAAGATCTAGAATCTTCTTTGAACGATTGGCTCCCCTGGTTGTCAAACCACGGGAGCCAATTACGTTTAAACCACTAGTACAATTAATTAATGAACGACCAAGGCGGCCCTTCCTCAGAGGCTAAACTACACGCGATGGATTACTGGCAGGTTCTTAGGAACCGCTACGGAGTCATCCTACTTGCCTTCTTCCTCGTCTTCATGACGGCGGCAGTGATTACCTACATCCTGCCGAAGGAGTATCTCGGGAAGGTCACCATGCAGATTAATCGTGAGCTTCACGATATGAAGATCTTCCATGGAGGCAACCAGCCTGGTCGCATGTTCATTCCTCCGACTTTTATTGAGACGGAGTTCAAGGTCATCACGAGTAAGAAGACCCTCTATAAAGTAGTAGACGACCTTAAATTGGATGAGCGCTGGGCGGTCACTCGGCCACAAGCCTTTTCTAAATTGTTCGCTAATGTTGAGACTCGAGAAGAGCGGGGGACTGACCTCATCACTATCGAGTATTTTGATACAGAGGCGCAGGTAGCTGCGAACATCGCTAATGCGGTAGCAAATGCTTATCAAACTCGCCGCATGAGTTTGGAGAATCAGCGCAGTAACGATGCCCTAGATACTCTCCAAACGCAGCTCAAAGATCAGTCTGACAAGGTTGAGGAGGCTCGACTACGTATGCTCGATCTCGCTGAGCGTTATCGTATTATTGACCTTGCTGCTATGCAGAATCGGGCGTCTCACACCGGTGACCCTGTGACGGGAACCGGTACTATTCTCATGAATAGTATGCAGGACACGTACACTGCAGAGTCCAACATCGCCCAGATTAAGATGCAGATTGAGAAGCTCTCCGGTCTGGATGGTGCGCAGCTCATTCAGAGTGCTGCGATGTTAGATATTAACGATGCTAGTCTCCAAATGCTTCTTCCAACGTATCAAAGAAGCGTGCTAGAGAAAGAGGCGCTGCTAGATTCAGGGCTGGGGCCAAATCACCCAAAGGTGAAAGCAGCCGAAGGCCAGCTGGTCAAGACGCAGGAGATGCTCCAAGACGCCGTTGTCGGTGTGCGCACTACTTTGGGAACCAAGCTCGAGATGGCGACGCGAGCATTGTCGTTGGCTAAAGACATCGAGGAAGGTAAGAAAGACACTTCCATGGATGAGCGCCGTAAGTACGCGGAGTACTCCGAGGCAAGCAAAGAGTATGAGCTCCAGAAGAACATGCTCGCCAACATGCAGGCGAAGTTTGCGACTGAACAGGTGGATCTTACCATGCCCAAGGTGCCTATCACGATTCACGAGGAAGCGGAGGTTGCTAGTCGTCCTGCTAAGCCGAATGTGCCGCTTAACTTGATTCTTGGTGCGATTGTTGGACTCGCTTTTGGTATCGGTCTGGCTTTCTTCTTGGAATACCTCGATACCAGTGTGAAGACGCTGGAAGATGTAGAGCGCTATCTACAGGTTCCTGTACTTGCCGTGATTCCGAAAGATGTAGGAGTCTTGCATAAACAGAGTGGACTCACTCCTGATGCTGAGGCCTACCGGATTCTTCGAACGAACATTGAGTTCAACCGAAAGAGCGCAGATGCCAATGCTATTACAGTTGTTAGTGGTGGTGCAGGTGAGGGTAAGTCGACCACGTTGGTCAACCTCGCATACATTTGTGCCCAAGGTGGTTACAACACGCTGATGATCGACGGTGACCTTCGTCGACCGAAGCTGCACACGTTCTTTGATATCAACAACTCAGTCGGCCTGACCAACTACCTGACGACCGAGTTGATGCTGGAAGACGTGATCCTTCAGACACCTGTCGATAACCTCTACTTCATGCCGAGTGGTATTCTCCCTGCAGATGCCGCTGGTATCTTGAACAGTCGCCGTATGTCGGAGCTGATTGCTGATGTTAAGAACCGCTTTGACTTGGTTCTGATCGACTCCCCTCCGATTCTCGGTGTGAGTGATGCAGCTGTGCTTGCAAGTGAGGTCGACCTGACCATGGTTGTTATCCAGCATCGTAAGCTCCCTCGTAGCATGCTCCTTCGCGTGAAACAGTGTGTTGAGAATGTTGGTGGTAACTTACTAGGTGTTGTCTTGAATAACGTCGATGTGCGTAGTGATAGTCAGTACCAGTATTACACGAGTTACTACACCTACTACTCACCTACGAACACGCAGACTCGAACAACTCGCCGGAAAGAACGCTCAGAAGTGGACACCTCTCCTGCTGAGACGCCAGCAAGCACGCCAGCCTCTGGTGATGATGAATATTAAGATCTTGGGAGCCGTCCTAATTTAGCACTAAACCTATTGTGAAAATGAAGAAACTGATAACGCTTGCTGCCTTAGCGCTGGGAATGTCCCTAAACGTTGGTCTGGCACAGAACTCCAAGATCAAGCCCTCAGAGACGATCACCATTCGGATTTCAGGGGTTCCTCCTGATGACGCTGTGGATATCTCGCAGAGCTACAATGTGGCGAATGATGGGAAGTTTCCTTTGCCTCATATTGGCAGGATCACC
Source organism: Caprella mutica (assembly GCA_947561585.1). NCBI lineage: Eukaryota > Metazoa > Arthropoda > Malacostraca > Amphipoda > Caprellidae > Caprella > Caprella mutica. Next base: position 123,470 of record CANNZV010001795.1, on the reverse strand, counting down.
GCTGCTGGGCTCACGCCTTCCCAGCTGGGCATCCGTGTGGAGCAGGCTTACAAGACCGCTAAGATTTTTACGAATCCAACAGTCGTCGTCTCTACCCTAAAACTTGAGGCGGATGACAAAGAGAGGACCATTAAGCAAATCTCTATCAATGGAGAGGTAAAGGCACCTCAGCGTGCTGTCTTCACGGATGGCATGACCTTGCTAGACGCACTTGCCCAGGCAGGTGGATTTACCGATTGGGCAAATCGCGAAAAGGTAAGGGTAATTCGCAACGGCAAGACAACAGAGCATGATGTGCGAAAGATTGGTGCTGACCCTTCGCGTGACATTCCGCTTCGTCAGAATGATAAAATCATTGTGATTCACCGCTGATCCCATATTTATAAAATGTTAGCAAGAGCCTCCGAGAGATCGGAGGCTCTTTGTCGTATCTAACTAGCGCCTATGAAAATTATCATCAACTTCCTCCTCATTCCCATGGCTTTCGTCGCTTGTATTGGGTGCGGTTCAGAGCCGCAGAGTGAGACCACCGGAAATCAAACTCCCTCTGAAGTCCCAACTCCTCCTGAAGTATCGAGTTCCCCAGTTGTCTTGGAGGCTGACTCGCCAAATGGAAACCCTACTGGGATTACTCCTATGGATATTGTCCAGGGCACTCCCACTCCTCCATTACCGGGACCCCAAAAGCCTGATTTGAGTAAGATCCTTCCCAACTTATCAGGGAACCTTGAGATCACGGAATTTCCTAGCGTTCAAGCGGCGCCTGGCGAAGGCCCGCGTGGTCCAGATGGCAAGGTCATTGATCCTAAAACATTTCTAAAACAGCTCAAGGAGAAGCAAGCGGCAGCGGCAGCGGCAGGTGAGCCGGTTCCTCAATCAGCCCCTCTTCCAGGAAAGGTGCCTTTGCAGTCCCCTACGGTTCGTAACCTAGATGCAAGCGAGGCTCCCCAGCTTCCTGCCGGTCCATCGAACTAGCGTCTGAGCATAAATTTTCCGAACAAGTTGAGTTTTAACCTTCCATCGCCAAACTGGACAAACCGTTACAAAGCGCATTATGAGTAATAGTTCCCGTATCCCCATCCAACGTATCAATTGGGTCACCAGCTTCTTCCTCGCTGGGACCATGCTCATTTCTCTCATCGGAGTGCCGCTCTATCTTTGGCACTATGGGATCGATTTATTCCAAATCGCTCTCTTCATCTTCTATGTCTATGCCACGGGTATGAGCATCACGCTCGGTTACCATCGGCTCTACTCGCACCGAGCTTTTGAGGCGTCGATGCCTGTGCGTCTTTGGACCTTGATCTTTGGCGCGTGTGCGTTTGAGAATTCGGCTCTCGATTGGGTTGCCGATCATCGTATTCACCACAAACACACGGATCATGATGAAGATCCGTATGATATCTCAAAGGGGTTCTTCTGGGCACACATTGGCTGGTTGTTAGTCAAGCTGCATCCTGATCCTCACATGGACAACGTCGCCGATATGCGAAAAGACAAGCTCGTCATGTGGCAGCACAAATGGGTGCAATTGATCGCAGTCGTCTTCGGCTTTCTGTTACCTGCCGTCATTGGATTCATTTGGAATGGCTGGGTAGGTGCTCTTGGCAGCTTCCTCTTTGCTGGTGTCCTTCGTGTTGTCGTGGTGCAGCACAGCACATTCTTCATCAACTCACTCTGTCACACAGTTGGGCGTCGTCCGTATTCTGGCCGTTCAAGTGCGCGAGACAGTGGGATCATGGCGTTCTTCACTTTCGGAGAAGGCTATCACAATTACCACCACACCTTCCAGTATGACTACCGGAATGGCATCAAGAAGTTCAGCTTCGATCCTACGAAATGGGCAATCTGGTTGCTCTCGAAAGTCGGCCTCACTAGCAATTTGAAACGCGTGCCTGTCGAGAAGATCGTCCTCGCTGAAATGTCAGAAGCCACTCGTAAGGCCTCTGTGCAGATCGAAGAAAGTGCTGAAGTTAATGTAGCTAGCGTCGTTTCTGATCAGTCTGACAAGGTGAAATACCTCCACCAGCTCAGTGAGCGGGTGACTGCAAGTTGTCAGGAACTGGAAGAAGTCATTCGGAACCGGGCAAAGACCTCTCGTGAGACCCTAGACACCTATCGTGCTCAGACGCGCGAGCTGCTTGAGCATGTCGCCCATATCGGCGCCATGCGCTCCTAAGCAGGCCAAATTTCCAAATCGGCCAGCTGTTTGGAAGCCTGCTCAGCCCAGCCCCGATTCGCGGCCGGGCTAGCGGGACTTGGGTGCAATACCTTCCCTAATTGAAGCTCAGGAAGGCTCTTAAGCGCTTCTTGCGCTCTCTTCAGGGCAAAGTCGCCGACTCCAATCACCCACTCAGGTGTGAGGATGCCGACCACCTCGGCTAGATACCCGTCGCACAAATCGTAGATCACTTTCCGTTCTTCCTTTGCTAGTTTGTCTGGCGTCCGGTTTCGACCAGATTCTTCCATGAAGACAAGGGGGCAGAAATTGACGACAAAGTGATCCTTGAAGAAGTCCTTAGCATTGGGATAGCGCTCTGAGAATAGGCCCCACAAGCGCTTTCCACTGACCTCAGATCGAGTGCATTCAAACCCTGTGATGGGTCGTTTCGGATGTTCCTGATCAGGTTTGCCGATCGCGGTCTCGATCTTCATCCAGTCCCTAACCGCAGCCACCTCCCCAAAGGGCACAGCCGTCTGGGCCATCCCAAACGGCCCTGGATTCATGCCAAGAAAGAGCACTCGTTTCTTCGAGTTGCCGTAGCGCTTGAGAAACACCTCGTGAGCCGGCCAACCATAGTCGAGCGGGTTGTAAGTGTGTGTCACGGGATCGCTGAAACTCAACGCCGCGAGGCGAGTGTTCAGCTTCCTTGTCACCTTCATCAGCGCAGCGGCGGTAGTCATAGCCTGGATCTACCAATGACCGCCTGCATGGGAAAGGAATTCCTTCTTGAACTGCGACCGATACCTTCGACCATGATAAATCATGGACTGCACGCTTATCATTGGCGGCCAGCGACAGCGGGTCAGCGCACCCTCAGTTGACCGGGTGGCTGTGCATGAACGGGCAGCATCCTTTACCAAGCGTAGCCTCAAGAAGGAAACGAAACTCCAGGGCCTCAAGCTAGCCATCGGCATGATGGACCTGACCACTCTGGAAGGTAAGGACACGCACGGGAAAGTCGCCTATCTTTGTCACAAAGCAAAGCAGCCTATGGAGTCTCGCTATGAGGCCCCATCTTGTGGAGCTGTCTGTATCTACCCTAACCTTGTCACGGAAGTCGCCAGGCATCTGAAAGGCACGGACATTGGCGTCGCGTCTGTAGCGACTGCTTTTCCAAGCGGACAAGTGTCTCTGGAAATGAAACTGGCTGAAGTGCGGCAAGCCGTCTCCGATGGCGCGACCGAGATCGACATGGTGATCAATCGCGGTGCCTTTCTCATGGGGAAATACCAAGTCGTTGCCGATGAAATCGCGGCCACCCGCGAAGCTTGTGGAGAAGCGCATCTCAAAGTTATCCTAGAAACGGGCGAACTCGAAACCTACGATAATGTCAGGTTTGCTAGTGAGATTGCCATGCGCAGTGGAGCTCATTTCATCAAAACCTCCACCGGAAAAGTCAGCCCAGCAGCGACCATGCCAGTCACGCTGGTCATGTTAGAAGCCATCCGAGACTATCACGCGGAGACCGGCCAAGTCATGGGAATGAAACCTGCTGGTGGGATACGTTATGCCAAGGAAGCTCTTCACTACCTCGTCATGATCAAGGAAACCCTCGGTGACGACTGGCTCACGCCAGATCGGTTCCGCTTCGGAGCGTCCTCGTTACTCACGGATGTCTCTTTCCAGATCGCTAAGTATATGGATGGATCCTATCAGAGCGCCAACTACCACTCCATTTCCTAATGTCTGACACCTCTCTCAACTTTGGCGATGCCTGGAAATATGCGCCAGCACCGGAAGGCCCAGGAACCCTTGTCATCAGGAAGCGCTACGATCACTTTATCGGAGGCACTTGGGTCGCCCCGTCTAGCGGCAAGTATTTCGAATCGATCAATCCTGCAACCGAAGGTTCATTAGCAGAAATCGCTGCCGGAAACGCTCAAGACATCGATCACGCTGTCCAAGCGGCTCGCAAAGCCTACGATGGTGTGTGGGGCAAGATGGCACCGAAAGAGCGGGGGAAATACCTCTTCCGGATTGCTCGGCTCCTTCAGGAACACTCGCGTGAGCTCGCCGTGCTGGAGTCAATGGATGGTGGCAAGCCGATCAAAGAGAGTCGCGATGTAGACGTCCCATTGGTCGCCGGGCATTTCTTCTATCATGCGGGCTGGGCCGATAAGCTTCCCTACGCTTTCCCTAACCGCAGGCCTAAGCCGATAGGTGTCTGCGGGCAGATCATCCCGTGGAATTTCCCACTTCTCATGGCAGCCTGGAAGCTCGCGCCAGCCTTGGCTTGTGGGAATACGGTGGTCCTAAAACCAGCGGAAACCACTTCGCTCACAGCGCTCCATCTCGCCCAGATTCTTGAAGAAGCCGAACTCCCACCCGGTGTTGTCAATATTGTCACTGGAGAAGGGGAGGTTGGTGCGTCGCTTGTCCAGCATCCTGGCATTGATAAAGTAGCCTTCACCGGATCGACCGAAGTTGGCAAGCAGATTGCCTCTGCAGTTGCTGGTACGCCCAAACGAATAACCTTAGAGTTAGGCGGCAAGGCAGCGCACATTGTCATGGATGATGCGCCAATCGATCAAGCAGTGGAAGGCGTCATCCAAGGCATCTTCTTCAATCAGGGGCATGTTTGTTGCGCGGGCTCACGCTTGTTCGTCCAAGAAAGCATCGCTGACTCAGTCATCGCGAAACTCACGCAGCGTCTCCAAACGCTCCGAGTAGGTGATCCGTTAGACAAGAACACCGATGTCGGCGCGATCAATTCTCGCGAACAACTAGATCGTATCCGTGCTCTCGTGCAGTGTGGTTGCGATGAAGGCGCGCAACTAACGCAAGCCAAAGGCATTTCGCTGCCCGAGAAAGGCTTCTGGTTTGCTCCTAGCATCTTCACGGAAGTCACCGCTGAGCAGCGCATTGCGCGTGAAGAAATCTTTGGCCCCGTGCTTAGTATCATGACTTTCCGCACGCCTAGTGAAGCTTTGGAGCGTGCGAATAACATCCCTTATGGCCTCAGCGCAGGTGTCTGGACACAGAAAGGCAGCAAGATCTTTGAAATGACGAAAGGTTTGAAGGGCGGAATTCTTTGGGCAAATACCTACAATAAATTCGATCCCGCGAGCCCTTTCGGCGGCTATCAAGAAAGTGGCTTCGGTCGAGAAGGTGGCCTCCACGGACTCGCCGCTTACTGCCAGCTGGACTTTTGATCGATCGAAGTCCGTCGGCTTTCTAACACAAGCCCCTCTTGTGGCCAGCCAAGGTAAAAAAGCCCCAGACAGCGATCGCCTTCTTCGAGTTCTAGGAACTCGCGCATCGACTTGGTGTAAACGAGCGGCGGCGAAGACCAGAAACCTCCCAGCCCTAACGCTGAAGCTGTCAGGTGCATGTTCTGCACGGCGCACGCCACAGCGGCCAAGTCCTCTCGCTCAGGAATCTTCCCCGTAGGGTCGGGGTGCATGCTGATCGTGATGATGGCTGGAGCGAGTAAGGGATTCTTACCTAGCTTCTCCAGCTTCTCTGGGCGTTGCGCGTCAGCTGGGGTGTGTTCTTGATAGATCTTCTGCATGGCCTTGGCCAATCGTTCCCGACTCTCGCCCGTAAAGATATGGAATCGCCAAGGTTCTGTTAGACCGTGAGTCGGAGCCCAGCTGGCATTCTCTAGGAGCAGCTCGATCATCTCTCGAGCCACCGGCTTGGGCTGCATGAGCGCTGGTTTCACGCTTCGGCGCTCACGGATAATCTTTGTGATAGGGTGATCCGACATCGCATCGATCGTAGCCCGATCTACGCCATTTGGCTACTCTGAGCTCACCATTTGGGGCGAAATACAGCTTGGAATTTGAAACTGATGAGCCTTAGTCTTAGAACGCATGATTTCCTTAGCAAAGGACAGCCAAGCCCCACGCCTCGGTCGCCACACGGTCTTTCTATTCCGTGCGGTTCTCGCATCTATCTGGTTGTACTGGGGCATTCGCTTCGGTATCGCCCATCAGGAATGGGGAGACACGGTGCATGGGCTTGGATTAGCGAATTCGCTAGGACTGACCGGACCAGGTTTCTCGATCGTGGTTGGTGGCGTCTTCATCGCCATGGCGATCTGGTTGATCTCAGGGCTTGCCATGCGGTTTGCCGTCATCTTTCAGATCCTTCTGCTCTTCTTCGTTTGGTGGTTACGGTTCACCGGCGGGCTGACCTTGCTCGATCAGGTTGTGGATCACCTGCCGATGATCTTCTTCATTCTCATGTTGTGGGGCTACGGACCAGGAACCTTCGTATGGGCCAAGAATAGTGGCCGCACGTCGACATGGACGCGGGGTTAGCTGATGAGGGAGGTGCGGTATCGCACTGGTCTAGCGCAGCCTTCAGTCGTGAGATTCAAGACCGCGCCTGGGAGAATGGTGAGATTGTGCAGGGAAATGACCGCTGGCTCTGGCGAAAGGACGAGTTTGGAGCCTGGCTCAACCGCGTCGACTATGGCAATCGCCGCTCCGCTTATGGGTGGGAAATTATCGAGACGTCGCAGCATGGCACCTCTGTGGTTCGGCCTCTACACTGGCAGAACTACGTGGACCAGGTCGCCGCACACACTCAAAGCCGCATGACGGCGTCTGGTCTCAGGAATACGCGTCGTCTTCTGTGATCTAGAAATCTGCGTTGCAAATTTTAGATTTGCAGTGACTGTCCTCCCCGTTGATCTGTTGATCAGCCCGCGCCTGTGTGACAGTCGTGTGAACAAGTCCCTATGCCTCCTCCTAAGAAACGCTCATTTAGACGAAACTCCCGCTCGAAAGGCCGCCGCGGCCCGAAGAAAGTCGACACCACTCCAGAAGCTGAGAAGTGTTTTGAGGTAGAGGGTTCTATTCATGCCGTCTTAGCTGGAACAATGTTCCGAGTGAAGCTTGATGGAACGGAGCACATTGTCTTGGCACATATTTCCGGGAAAATGAGGAAACGTTTCATTCGTCTCGTCATTGGCGACCGGGTGAAATTAGAAATGTCTCCTTACGATACCGACAAAGCTCGGATCGTTTACCGCCTGCGTTAGTGGGTCGCTGATCTTCAGCGAGTTCGAACGACGAGGGCACATTTGATGATGAGAACTATCATGAAGTACAGCGTACTTGCGTTCATAGCACTCCTTTGCACCGTCTGCGGGCAGGAAGCACCAAAGTCCCAGAAAGCCATTCCGGTGACGGAAGCTGAGCTTATTGCAGCGCAGCTTGGAGAAACGGTTTCCATCCGCGGCAAAGTCACCCGGACCGGTCAGTCTAAAGGGGGGCTTCAGTTTATCAATTTCGCCAACGCCCAGTTCGTGGTCGTCTGTTTCCCAGACGCGGTTACCAAATTCAAAGAAGGCCAACCCGTAGATATCTTCAAGGACCAGACCATCGAGGTCACGGGCAAGATCTTGAAGTTCCGCGATAAGTTCCAGATCCAGCTCGAAAGTCCAGATCAGGTCAAGGTCATCGAGGAATCGAAGAAAGCGGATGCTGCGCCAGTGCCTGCTGAGAAATCTCCCAAGCCTGAACCGAAAGCTGTTAAGGAGAAGAAGCCCGTCGATTCAAAGAAATTCTTCGATTGCTAGGCCTCAAGCTTCTCACGCAGCATCGCCGCCATTGTCGAAACGTAGAGCACGACATCGTCCCGGTCATTCCGCCGCAGGTGCCGTCTTTCATCAGGAAGTCGCCGCAACACTTGGCGATCTGAGAGATTCTCTAAATGGCCGACATCTGTGCGTTCGAAACCGATGGATCGTAGCTCTGTAAGGAGAGATTCCACCGGCATTCCGGAGAGTTCGCAGCGATCGGTCGCGTGTTCACTCCACTCATCCAACTCATTTCCAAAGTCTTCATAGATCTTGCGAGGCGAGACCTCACACACGTTTTGCACAAGATGCCCACAATTACAGTGGCCCACGTGCCCCCATTCATAGTGCGCGCCTTCCACGAGACGTTTGGCCGTGGTTTCGAGGGCATCGATGAGAGATTGATTGGGGCGAGGCATGATCACATAAAGTCTACCAAGAGAACGCGTTTGAAGCCAGCGCAGTTGCCTTCTAGGCGAAGATTGAGCAATCCAATGCTATCATACACACATCAATGACGATCGATGAAATCCAGAAATCGCCTGACTGCCTGTTGCTTGAAGCCGTCGCCGGCAAGCCGAGCTTACGGCACCCACACGCCCCAGTCCGACACCGATCTTCGCGGTGTCTTTGTCCTCCCACAGACAGAGTTCTATGGCTTTGATCCTCCAGAGCAAGTTAGCGACGTCACCAATAACGTGACCTACTACGATTTGGGTCGTTTCCTCAGTCTCCTGACTAAGAATAACCCAACTGTCATGGAATTATTAGGCATGCCAGAGGATTGTGTGCGGCAGCAGCATCCGCTGTTTGAGCGGTTCGTGCCCGAGCTGTTTCTTTCGAAGCGCTGTCGGGATACCTTTGCTGGATACGCCATGGGGCAAATCCGAAAAGCGCGTGGTCTCAATAAGAAGATCGTCAATCCCATGCCTGAAAAGCGTCGAAACGCCATCTCGGTCTGTCATGTGCTCGAAGGGCAAGGTTCGATGCCGCTCAAGGATTGGTTAGACCGCGAGTGTCTGACGCAAGCAGTCTGTGGGCTTGTCAGTGTGCCGCACATGCGTGATGTCTACGGGATCTATCACGATGCCGAAGGCGAGATCATCTATCGAGGTGTCTTTGGAAATGAAGATGCTAGTGATGTTCGGTGTAGTAGTGTCTCAAAAGAAGCCAAACCGCTCGCGTGGATGGCCTTCAATCGAGACGGTTTTAAAAAGCACTGCAACGAGCACCAATCTTACTGGGAATGGGTCCAGAATCGCAATGAGGCCCGTTACGTCACCAATGTGAATCACGGTCGGAACTACGATTCGAAGAACCTCATGCACACCTTCCGGCTCCTAGAAATGGCCGAAGAGATCGCACGAGAATGCGTCATCCGAGTGCGCAGGCCCAACCGAGATTACCTTATGCGTATCCGTCAGGGTGAATTTGATTACAAGGCCCTCGTGGCAGAAGCAGAAGCCAAGGTCGTCGAGATTGATGCCCTCTTCGAAGCTTCCAAGCTCCCGGACCAACCCGACGTCTCAGCGATTGAGCGTCTGCTGATCGACGTCAGAACTGACTTCTACAGTTAGTTAGACACCTGCTAGCAGCATGAACAACGCCATGCCTGCCATCGCTAGGTCTTCTGTCAGAGCGACCGTCGTCAGAGGCACGTTCAGCGTCGAGCCCATGCAAGCGCAGTTCAGATCGAGCCCCTTCTTGAGAGCGCGAAGCACACCAAGCGCTCCAAAGCCTAGCAAGACCACCGTGGCGATTAGGATGAATACGGGTTGCCAACGAGCCAAGTAACCTAAGCCTAACGAAAGTTCGAGCAGAGGATAAATGAGCGCGTACGGCCGACAACGCATGGCCAAGAGATCGTATTTCTGAAACCCGTCAGCAAAGCCGCTCAAGTCGAAGAACTTGAACATGGCGAAGACGACCAGAAAGAAGCCCATGAAATCCTGCATCCAGGCCATGGTATCCCACCCACCGACGTAGTGCACTTGCTTCGCAGCAGCTGCCAGCATGGTCACTCCGAGGAGGGCGAATAGCGGTAGGTAGTCTGCTAGAGTCGCTGGCTTGCGCGCTGGCGTCTCTTCAGGGGCCCCTCCACAACAGGATGCTACGGGTTCCTCCTCTTTGGCGGCACTGCCACAACAACTTCCAGAGTCTTCGCTCACTTGGACTTTGTCAGGATCTCCAGCTCTTTGAAGGACACATCCATGTCCATGTTGCCATGCAGTTGCAGTCCGAAATGGCCTTCGCGATTGCCTTTCTCATCATTGGTGAGTCGAGCGGTTTCGCGGCCGTTGAGGAAGACGCGTGTGTTGGTGCCTTCCACGACCATGGCGAGATCCGTCCATTGTCCGGGTTGATACTTGGCCTGCTTCTCGATGTAAGCAGGATCAGGTTTCACGACCCAAGCCCGCCCGCCAGTCTCGTAAAGGCCACCCGTTTCAAAGCTGGAATCCACTTCCACCTGGAAGCCATTCACACTAACCACTGAATCGACAGGCTGCGCACGCCAGTAGAAACCGCTATCACCTTTCGCCACATTGAACTTCAAACGCACGGTGAAGTCGTCGTAGCTGGTGTCGCTCAGCAACATGCCGTGACGTTTCTCACTTGCGGGGCTGATCCCACGAATGACGCCGTCCTCGACTTTCCATTCGCCGCCAGGCAAGGCCTTCCAACCGTTGAGGTCTTTGCCAGTGAAGAGAGGCTTCCAAGTGCGAGTCCCCAAGTCTTTGATCCGTAGCTTACGCCAGGCGACCTCGGCCCCTGCGCGTTCTGGATTCTTACCGATGCCGTGAACTTGCAGCCCAATGAACCCTGACATCGTCACGGGATCGATCAAATCCGCAGCAGCGACTCCATTGAGCCACGTGCGAATGCGAGGACCTTCCGCCACCACACGGATGTGATTCCACGTCTTCGGTTTGAAAGCCTCACGCGCCGCGTCGTTGTCCTTGAGGTCATTCAGCCAACCGCGTCGGCCTTCTTCAAAGATACCCGCTGTCCACAGTCGAGCGCGTTCCACGTCCGGGTCGATCTCGACCTGGTAACCGTGTACACGACCATTCTTGTAGTCGGCAAAGGAATTGCTCCGAATCTGCACGCCCGAATTGAGGCGTTCATCGACCATAAATTCATACTCTAGCACAAAGTCGCCGTAGTGTTTCTCCGTCGTCAGGAAACTGTTCGGGGTGTTCGGAACCGCTTGTCCCACGATGACGCCACCCTTGAGATCGTAGCGAGCGAGCCCACCAAGTTCTTTCCAGCCTTCCAAGCTCCCTTCCTTTACTAGTGGTGCCCATGGAGTTTCTGGGTAAATGTCAGGAAGGGTGTCGCTGAATCCTGTTTGAAGAAGGAGCGCGGAAGCCAGCGCGGCAAGGGGCAATTTCATTCCTGTCGTTACTCAGGCCCAGGTGCCACGGCAAGGGAAAAGCCATTGCCACCGTGTGCGTTCCCGACATCCTATGGGATGGAATTCAATTTCGAAGGCGAAGATCTCAAACATGCCTACAAACTGCTTGCTGGCCTCGTCACTCCGCGACCTATCGCTTGGGTCACCACTTTGGATGAAGATGGTAGTGTGAATGCGGCTCCCTTTAGTTTCTTCAATGTGTTTGGAAGCAATCCGCCAATCGTCGCCTTTGCGCCCGGAGATCGTGCTCCTGGCATTCCCAAAGACACCGCACGCAATCTGCGGAGGACTGGCGAATTCGTCGTGAATCTTGCCAATGAAGCGCTGGGTGAAGCCATGGTAGCTTGTGCGGCTTCACTCCCCGCTGGCGAAAGCGAACTCACCCATGTCAATCTCGCCACCGTTCCGAGCACTAGCATTGCCGTGCCTAGGATCGCCGAAGCGCCCGTAAGTTTAGAGTGCACAGAGTGGAGCACGCTCGAGATCGGAGAGAATCGACTCGTCATCGGTGTGGTCAAGCGCGTGCATGTCCAAGACGGAATCCTCGATCCCGAGAATCTTCGTGTGAATCTCGAAGCCTACCGACCTGTCGGACGCATGCATGGTCCTGACGGATACCTCAAATCGACCGGTTTCTACACCATCGCTCGTCCTGAATGATTCCGCTCTTGTGAATGAGTACCATTCAAGGCTAACTGGCAGCCACCATGAGCGAGATTCCTAACTGTCCTCAATGCGCTTCCGAATACGCCTACGAAAGCGGTCCTCTTCTCGCTTGCCCAGACTGCGGGCACGAATGGTCGGCGGCCGAAGCTGCCATCGCTTCCACAGAAGTAGCGAGTGATGATACGATTCGTGATGCCCATGGCAACGTCTTGGAAAGTGGGGACACTGTCAAACTGACGAAAGACCTTAAAGTCAAAGGCACTCAGACCACGCTCAAGATCGGCACCAAGGTGAAGAACATTCGCCTCCGCCCCGGCGGCGATCACGACATCGATTGCAAAGTCGATGGCGTCGGAGCCATGCAGCTCAAGTCACAATTTGTGAAGAAAGTTTAGCCGAATGTCGTGGATCACTCCGTGGTCCAACGCCCTGGCATCACCTTTCTAAAAATAGTTGAAAGACCGTCCTCCGGCGAATGGTATACACGAATGGTTCCTGTATGTTGTTTGTAGGAAGGGTCTGAGTGAAGCCGTTGGGGGATGCGCTGATCTCAGCCCTTACCAAGGGAGGCAAAGTCCGCTTTGCCTCCCTCTTTTGCTTCTGGGCCTAGCGAGCTTGGATCTTTCTTCTTGCGCATCTTTCTTGGATGAGATTCATTTAACCAGATGGTTAAATATAACAGCGAGACCATGACCTCGGTCTTTCATGCCCTGGCGGACCCTACGAGGCGTCGTTTGGTGGAGACTCTTGGCACGGGCGAATGCACCGTTAGTGAACTCGCGGAGCCTCTCGCAATTTCACTACCCGCTGTGTCTAAGCATCTTGGCGTGCTTGAAAAGGCCGGTCTCCTGAAACGGCGGCGTGAAGGGCGCAGCTATCATCTGAGTGTGCACCGGGAAGGCCTCAAGCCCGCACTGAACTGGATCGAACAACAGCGTCAACTCTGGGAAGGCAGCTTCGACAAGCTTGCCGACTACCTAGAAGCACCGAGCGAATCCTAGATCTAACATGAAGGCGATGCCGGAAATTCTAGAGTTAGAACGCCATTTCAAGGCGAGTCCTGAACGCGTCTTTGATGCCTTTGCTAGCTACGAAGGGATGAAAGAATGGTTCGGCCCAGGTGCCTGCCATGTCATCGATGGCGAACTCGATCTCACGGTCGGCGGCCGTTACCGGCTTCGAGTGCTCACAGAAGAAGCTGGTGAAGTGGAGGTGGTCGGCATCTACCAAGCGATCGAACGCCCTAACAAGTTAATCTTTACTTGGCGCTGGCAGGGGAACCCGACCTTTCAAGCGTCTGACTCTATTGTCGACATCAGCTTTCAATCTCAGAGCGGCGGGACCATGCTTCGCCTTGTCCAAACTGGCATCCAAGAAGACGAATCGCGTGCCAATCACGGCCATGGCTGGAATGGAGCCTTTGATAAGCTCGAGAAACTTTTCCCATCAACCACATAGAACCTAAACTAACATCCAAACACGATGAGTGACGATTGCAGTAACACAGAAGAAGACAAGACCCCAGGAATCTTTAGCTGGCGAGAGCTGGTCACTCAAGACCTGGACGGTAGCCGCAAGTTCTACACCGAGTTACTCGGTTGGACTGAGGAAACCATGCCGATGCCAAATGGCATGGACTACACCATGTTCAAGAATGGAGACACGCCCATAGCGGGCGTCATGAAACCACCAGCAGACAAAGGCGATGTGCCCACGACTTGGATCAACTACATCACCGTGGAAGACCTCGATGCCACCGTGGCCAAAGCCTTAGAACTTGGGGCGCATCTCTGCATGCCAGTCACGGAGATCCCAGGCAAAGGGCGCGTCGCTGGCGTGGCAGACCCTCAAGGGGCTCCCATTGCTTTCTGGCAGTTCCTTAGCTAGAACAAGAATTCGAATCACTTAGAGAGGCCTGCTAGAGAAATCTAGCAGGCCTCTCGTCGTTAGGGATCGTTGGTTGACCATCATTCTGGTGCCCTGTTGGTTAGCGCGTGCTCCATGACCGACCAATAGCCCGAAGCCGCATCATCCTAATGGTTGCATTAGCTGTGGTTGTTGCTCTCGGACTAGCATCGCGACGATTTGGAGGTGATCTGCCAGCGTTCTTGGCAGACAACGCCGGTGATGCGCTGTGGACCATGGCCGTTTACCTGAGCCTGGCCGTGCTTTTCCCAAGAATGGCTTCCATCAAGTTGGGCCTCATCGCCTTTGGAATCAGTGTTGGGGTTGAACTCAGTCAGTTGATCGATCTCGATTGGCTCAATGCCATCCGAAAGACTCTCCCTGGTCGGCTTCTGCTCGGTTCTGGATTTGTCTGGCTCGACTTGGCGCGTTACTTCGTTGGAGCACTAGCAGTCACAGCAATTGACTTTGGCATAGGCAGGAGAACTTCACGATGAAGTGCCGCCTATTGTTATTGCTGGCGACTTTGGCTGCCTCTTCTTGTGTCAGTCGCCAACTTGAACCTAGTGTTGGGACAATGGCGCCGCTCGATAGTGGTACTTTCCTTGGCAACTTTGAGCAGGTTAGCAAGGTGGCTTGGACTTTAGGAAACGAGATCACGACCTTGGTGAACGGAGACGCCTACTATCCGCCCATGCTGGAGGCGATTGAGGAAGCCCGCACATCGATCACGTTTGAAACGTTTGCGTACGTGGACGGGCCGGTCACTCGTGCATTCACACGGGCTCTGGCGAAGAAAGCTGCGGAGGGAATCCCTGTCCTCATGATCGTGGATGACGTGGGCTCACGCGATATCGGGAAGGACAATGAAGCGCTACTTCGTGCGTCTGGTGTTCAGTTTCATTCTTATCATCCACTCAATCTGCTTGGTTTGTGGCGGTATAACAATCGGACTCACCGTAAGATTCTGGTAGTCGATGGTAGTCGAGCGTTCACGGGTGGAGCCGGCTTTGCGTTTGCTTGGGAAGGGAATGCGCATTCTCCAGAACACTGGCGGGATACTCAATACGAAATTACGGGCCCGGCGGTGGCTCAGCTCCAGCAAGCCTTTGCCGAGAATTGGGAGGAACTGACTGGCCAATTACTTGCCGGGTCAGCCTACTTTCCTCCATTGACCAAGGCTGGTCCGCATCTTGCTCACTTTGTCTATGATTCTCCTCGGACACCTGCCAATCCGCTTGCTCACACTTTCCTGCATGGGATTAACTCTGCTCGGGATTCTCTGGTTCTTGAGCAATCATACTTTGTGCCTAACAAGACCTTTAGAAAAGCTATTGTTGCGGCCGCGCGTCGCGGTGTGAAGGTCGAGATGCTGGTTCCCAGTGAGAAGATCGATTCGCCTTTCTGCAGATATGCCTCACAGAACTCCTGGAAAGCATTGCTCCAAGCAGGCGTCCGTCTCTATCAATACACGCCCACCATGATGCATGGGAAACTCCTGATCGCGGATGGGCGGCTTAGTATTGTCGGTTCTGGAAACATGGATGACCGCTCATTCTACATCAATGACGAAGTGAATCTCCACGTGCTCTCGGCGTCATTTGCAAAGGAACAGGAAACCATGTTTCGACGTGACCTTGAGCAAGCTGAAGAGATTACGTTAGACAATCTCAATGAGGTGTTGGCGCCTTTCCCCCACAGAATGCTCGCCCGTCTTATCGCTCCTCAATTGTAGCGACGATTGTGAATGGCATTAAAAAATTAATGTTACATCTTGACGTGCCTGATAGAAACATTAAGTTCTTAATGCTATGTCACAGATGCCGTCACTCAGTCGCCGTGAACGACAGATCATGGATATCCTCTACGCCCATGATGGGGCGTCTGTCGCTACCGTGCAGCAGGAGCTCCCGGAGGCGCCGACGGACATGGCTGTTCGCCGCTTGCTCAACATCCTAGAGGAGAAAGGGCACGTGAAGCGGGAGAAGGCAGCTCGCGGATTTCGCTATCTGCCCAAGCAGTCAAAGAAGCAAGCGGGAGCGCGTGCGTTGCAACATGTGTTAGACACTTTCTTTGAAGGTGCGGTGGATCAAGCTGTGGCCTCGCATTTGCTAAAGAAGAATGCCAGAATCACGCCAGAGCAGTTGGAGAACCTTCACCAACTGATAGCCCAAGCTGAGAAGGAGGAGCGCTAAGATGACACTAGACACGTTTGGAGACTTGTTGCTGGGAGGCTCGCTAAAGGGAGGAGGCGTGGCTTTGGCGGGAATATTGATCGCCTGGCGATGGAATCGCGCAGCAGCGGCAGATCGGCACACGCTGTGGCTCTTGGTCCTCGCGAGCTTTCTTGTCCTACCATTGCTACAGCTCTTCGGGCCGCCGTTAGCTCTGTTGCCCAGTTTGCCCTCCTCGGAAGTTCCGGAAATGAAGGTTCTTTCGATCGAGAGGCTAGCGGTAGACTCTCATTTCCCTCGGCCCTTGGAGGCCATGAGTGCGAAAGAGTTCGCCGAACCCATCGTCGGGGAAGGGAGTTCGGAGGTCGCCCAATCTTCTCCTATTCCCTGGTGGGCCTGGATTTGGGCGGTGGGGTTTCTGTGGATGTCAGGGAAAGTGATGCTTGGGCGAGTAATCCTGCGGGGCTTGGGAAGATCGCCTGAGAACGGGAAGATTCAGGTAGTCGCTAGTCAGCTGCGAACCCAATTGGGCATCACCAGAAGTGTTGAAGTGGTGCTCAGCTCGCGTCGCCGCATGCCCATGACTTGGGGTTGGAGCCGTCCTATGATTCTGCTACCAGAGGAAGCTGTGGAATGGGAAGAAGAGCGGCTGCACGCGGTGCTCTTTCATGAGCTAGCCCATGTGAAACGTCATGACGCACTCACGCAGTTTCTGTTGCAGCTTGTCACCGCCATCTACTGGTTTCATCCATTGGTCTGGCTGGCCACTTGGAGACTGATCGATGAGAGAGAGCAGGCTTGCGATCAAGCAGTTCTGGACAGAGGGATCAAGCCCTCGGCTTACGCACGCCAATTGATGGCAGTGGCTCTATCAGACAAGCAATCGACACTCTTGCCTTCGGCAGGGATGGGAATGGCACGCCGAGGAGAGCTAGAGAATCGCGTCCGAACGTTGTTAGAGGGACACCCAAGCCAAGGCCGGATCAAACAACACTGGATGGTAGCGATCGTGTGTGGCTGGCTAGGAGTGGTGTGTCCGCTAGCTTTCTTGAGTGCCCAAGAACCTGCGGACGATGCGCTTGAGACTGATCTTCCAACGCTGCAACGTGAGCTTATCGCTGCGCAGGACGATGCTGGTGTAGACGATAGTCGTGAGAATATCAGGCACCGATTGGACACAATCATTGTCCCGGAGATCAATCTTGGTCCAGTCAACATCCGCACGGCTAAAGACTACCTTCAGCAGAAGTCCACAGAGCTAGACCCCGAGGGTATCGGTGTGAAATTCGTCTTGGACGAACAGAACATAGCTTCTTCAGATGCAACCGCGCTAAACCGGAGCTTCCAGTTACAGATGAAGTCTGCACCGTTGAGCATCATTCTAGACTACGCCTGTGAGCTGGTTGGTCTCCGTTACAATGTTGAGCGAGACGCGGTGAATATTATCCCAGGATCAGATGTGGATAGCGAGCAACTCATTACAAAGACCTACTCGGTTCCCCCATCGTTTGATCGCCTAGTTGTCTCTGTTGATGGCGTCGAAGATGATCCACTTGGTAGCGCTGCCGTTCCTGCAGAGTCCACGTCGGCGTGGCCTGAAGATGTTCTCAAGAGTCGTGGCATTCCTTGGCCACTGGGTGCGAGCGCAATCTACAACCGTGGCTCTAGTAAACTTTATGTTACGAACACCCAAAGCAATATGGAACTCGTTGACGCCATTGTTGGCAGTTCGTTTGAGGCCAACCATTTGGCCATTGAGGCAGCACTTTCGGCCAAGCAAGCCGAAGCGCTGAAAGAGCCCTATCTAAAGGAGTTTGGAAAACTGCAGCAACTCAAGATCAAATACGGTGTGAAGCATCCCAAGCTGATCAACCAGCAGCGACTGGTGGATGCCATGAAGGCCCTAATGCCGTTATCTCCGGAAGCCGCTCTGGTAGGCGATCGTCACCAGCTCAGAGAACGCTATGACACGGAAATGGAGATGCTGAACCAGCTGGGGATGAAGTACCTCCCTCGGCATCCCAAGATAATAAAGCAGAAAGCCCTGATTGCTGAAATCGAAGGGCAGCTTGGCGATGCGCAGAAGGTCGTAAGGGTCGCATCCGCTGTTTCAGGTATTGTGTCAGAGACCCATGTCTTTCGGAATCAGGTAGTGCAGAAAGGTTTCATACTACTGACTCTGGACCAGCGCCGCGCTCGGCTGGCGTTCGAATCAGCGACAGTTCAGGTCGAACTCGCTAAGGGAAAACTCGAGACGATCTCACGATCCGTAAAGGCAGCCCTAGCTCAAGAGGTCAAACTGCGAGAAGCAGAGTCTAACATACAGCTTGCTGAGACCGCTCTCGCTGTTGCCAAGATCGACTTAGAGGATCTGACGGTTCGTGCACCTGCTGATGGTGTGGTGTTAGAAGTGAATGCGAAAGTGGGCGAGTATGTTTCCCCAGAGAAGCCTGTCGTTTCGCTTAGGCCAACGAAGCGTTAGCACCGCTATCTCGCGGCTTGCGCCACGACGCGGTAGTAGCCTGTCGGTTGGATGAGGCGAGCTGGGCCCTGGTCGAGAAAGGTTCCTTCATAGAGTGGCGCAGGGGTAAGAGTCTGCCACCGGGACTCGCTGACGACGGGTGTGTGCTCCACGTGGTAGCTGTGGCCTGGCTGAATGGGCCATTCTATAAGCACGCCTCCTGGCACTTTGCGAAATGTAGTCACCTTCAGAATCTCGCCAGCTTGTTCCGGATCGGTGCCTGCAAATTGCTCGCGAAGATCTGGCATGCCATCGCGATCTGTATCAGTGGTCAGACCGGCCAGGGTGCTGAGGCTTTTGCCGCTTTCGAAGAGGGCAGCGATCTCGCTCTCTGCTAGTGGGCGTCGCCAGATCGCGACTTCATCGATCAAGCCATCGAAATCTGAGTTTCCCCACCGCCTAATACTATTGCCAAGGCGAAGAGGTTCCCCGGCTGTTTCAATGAAAGGCTCAAGAGCCTTGGGATGTTGACCGAAGGTAGGGGCGAGCTTCTCGCCATTCAGAACTAACAGCGTGCGATCTAATTGCCGGTCCACTACAAAGACCAGGTGATTGAAATCGCCCTGCTCAACGCTCGCTCTCGGCCGACCAACAAAGTTGGCAAAGGCATCGATGCGAACTTCATTGTAGGACTGAATTCGAATCTCCCATCCGTTTGCGCCACCCTGGCCTAACAAGACACCTGAAGATGGCCTGGGAGAGAGTTCCTGAAACCAAAGAGAGACGGTGAAGCTTTCCGAACCGAAATCTAGGTTACGCACGACACCGTCCTCGATATCAACGAACTGATTTGCAGAAGTGAATCGCGCGGCTTGCCCAAACTTACCCGGCTCCCATTGACTTTTGTCAGGATCTTCCCAGCGTCCCTCGCTTCGCCCGACCGGATCATTCAATCGCTCGTCCAGCGGAAGGTAGGCAAGGAGGCCAGCGCTCAACGCGGGGACCATTTCTGCATTGCCAGGATCGGAGCCATAGTGCGCTTCGATTCCATCCGCGATTCCGTCGGCATCCGTGTCGGTCTCATTGGGATCCGCACTTCCGGCTTCTGTTTGCTTTTCCTCGCCATCCAGAAGTCCATCGCGATCTGAATCAGGATGATTGGGATCGGTACCTTGATCCTCGAGCGATACCCATTTCCCAGTCCCAGTTTCTGCCCCATCTGAGACGCCATCAGCATCGGTATCCATCTTTCCAGGATGCGTCTGCGCTACATACTCGGCAACATTCGTCAAACCATCGCCATCGAGGTCTTCCTCGCGATCATCCACCGAAGGCTGAAGCCCCACTGCCAACTCCCAGCGATCCGGCAAGCCATCTTGATCCCGATCTTCTGGCAAAGCATCCTGACGAAGTAACGAAGCGCCCAAGGAAACCTTCGCGGTCCCGTTCGCGTGGATCACCTGGATCTCCACGGGATCCAATGCACGTCGCCACACGGCGAGATCGTCCAAGCCTCCAATGAGACCAGTGGACACCTTTCCCTCCTCTGAGGGAAGTCCTCCTAGCATAAATCCTATACCTTTGCTCACGATTGGGGAGTAATGAGCCCCTTCCGTGCCGACCGGTTGAGCGATCCCATCGAGGTAGACCGATGTCTGATCGGACTCTGGATCATAGGTCGCTGCGACATGGTGCCAAAGGAGATCTCTCTCGGTCGTGACCACGCGCTGAGCGAGTGGGTCCAGCGTCTCCGGCTTGAAGACAAGACCACGCCCTAGCAAATGCCCGCCGCCGCTGGCTTGGTAGTCAAGTTGCCAAGGATCAGACCTACCGTAGGCCGCGAGCGTGTGAGTGCCAAAGGTGACGTCGGGCACCTTCTTGATCCGATACCACATCGAGACAGTGTAAGGACCCGAGGCAAACTCCGGACGCTCAGGCAAACGGACGGCTGATTCTCCATTGAAGACTAGCGCCTCACCAAAGACTGCCTGGTCAAAGAGTCTATCCGCAAAGACCGGTGTCCCAATCCACTCGCCGGACTCGCCACCACGCTGATCCTGAAGATTGGTATCGAACGGATGATAGGCTACGAGATCCCGGTCCAAAGAGGGAATGGCAAGAGACTCAGTCGGATCACTGCCCAAGGAGATTTCACCGCCATCGTCAAAGCCATCACCATCGGTGTCTGCTTTCAGAGGGTCGGTGCCAAGTTCCCATTTGCTGACAAAGACACCTGTGGCGCTTTCTCGACGATCGTCTAAACCATCGCCATCCGTGTCTGCAATCAGAGGCGAAGTGCCGGTCATTTCTGCCTCTTCCCAAAGCCCGGTGTCTGTCTCCACCCCATCATCCAAGCCATCATGATCAGTGTCTTTCCATTGGGGGTGCGTGCCCCGCTCGTACTCTTGCAAATTCGTTAGGCCGTCGAGGTCCACGTCGGCTGTGTCATCTGCTAGTTGAACGTTCAGCCCATGACGCGTTTCCCAAGCATCGGGAAGCCCATCTGCATCTTCGTCAGGCAATAGATCTGGGAGTGTCACCCCACGCCCTTCATTCCAGAGTATCTTTACTTCAGACAATGTTAGGGAGCGATCCCAAACCATGAGTTCATCGAGTGATCCTGTAAATGGGCCATGCTTTCGGCTGCGCTCTGGGTGCCCTCCAATCGCAAGAGGAAAGCGACTTCCCTGAACACCCACCGTACCCGTGACACGAAGCTTCACTGGCTGGCCGTTGACAAAGACTGGACCTTCGTCCGTCTTGTAGCCCATGCAAACGACATGGTGCCATTCGCCATCATCAAGTCCAAGATCTCCGCTAGTCTTGTAGCCATGAAAGGAATCGACGCCCCAGTAGGCACCAAATTCCAAGGTGCCTGTTTCAGCAACATAAGAAAGCGACCAGCTGGAGGAGCCTTTGTCCAAGATCGTGCCGCCTGCCTCTACCTTGATCCAAACCGACGTCGAGGCATGATAGGAATCGAATGCCCGATCGTTCCGCGCGGCCACTTCGACCAGGTCTCGTTTGCCATCGAAACGTAGCGCCTGCCCAAATCTACCAAGGACGTAACTCGCGCGTGCATCGCCACGGTTTACCGCATGATAATCTTCTAATTTCTCACTGAGATTCCCATCAAACGGCCAGTAGGCCCGCAAACCATCCACGGGATCCTGAGCGCCCAACGAGGAAATTCCAACGACGAGAATCGCCAACCAAGCCCCCACTTGTGTCTTCATATTGTCAGTAAACTCTACTGTGCCAGAAATGTCCATGTTAGATCAGACCACCAAAGAGCTGCTAGCGGATCCACACGATATCGCCAGTGTTTCTCGTTCCACGCGTTGGGGGGACGCCACCGTCATCGACCTGGTTCCAGCCTAGAGAGTAGAGCTTGTAGGTGTCTTGCTGGGGGGTGGGTTGGTACTGCCAGGCTTCTCCCATCGGGTCTGTGGGGAGGGAGGCGATGAAGGCGGGAGTCAATTCACCGAGAGCTTCTGGATAGCGCTGATGCACGAGGTAGTAGCGTTCTAGGGCGATGGCGATGCGTGCTTGCTGGATTTGAGTGATGGTGGTGGTGGAACTGATAAGGATATCTGAGAATGTGGTGATATCGCCGAATTCTCGAAATGGATTTGAGGCGTCTGCCTTTGCTTCGGCGGCGAAGGTCTTCATGAGCTGCTTCGCTGGTTGGAGATTCGGTGAATCTAAGGCTTCTTGTAAGCGTAGGTACTCTGATAGTCTGTCCGCTTTGGTTTGATCAAGGCGACCATCTGGAATGAGGAGAAGTTGGAGGCTGATGAATCGGTTGCGTATCGTCGCGTCACGACCGAGCATCAGGGTGGTCTCTTTCCAAGAAGCACTTTTGAGGTGATCGAGGTAACTGGTCATATGGGTAGCTTCTGTTCGGAGACTCTCACGATGTGCTTGAATGGGCTGAAGCTGCTCGAGTTCGCGGTCCCACAGTTGTAGGGCGTCGTCGTCCCAGAGGTGGACATGCAAGGACTCCCAAAGTGGATGAATGAGCGTAGTGGTCAGCCCATTTGCGACGAGAAGACTCATGATGGTGGGTTCGTTCTTCATGCCGTGAACAATTCTGAATATACCGGCGAGACTTGCCTTAACGATGTCCGTTTCTTGGCAAGCAGAGGCCGCCTTGGCACGGTAGTGTAGCCAAAGTGCTGCCGATCGACACGCAGTGATATGAGGCCGAGCGAGGGTCCAAGGTTGGGCGGGGTCGAGTTGCTCAGAGACAAGTGGTAGGATCTGCGATTGAGGACGACTTGAGGCTTTATCAATCTCGGCAAACCAATCGATGGCATCTTCAATGCCTACGAGGATCGCACGTGCGGCATCAGGCTCGTCAGCGGGCATGACGAGGCCGTTCTCTTGCGCGATTTCACGCCAGACTTCGTAGTCCGTAGGGCGACCGTACCTGAACCCGCCGAGCCGCTCCCGGTCTTCAGGGCTCATGCCGCTTAATCTGAGAGGCCGCGTGCCGCGGGTGCCACGTCCTTGATTGGAGCGTGGGCCTTCGAGCCGCTTTCGCAAAGCTTCGGCGGCCTTGTCCGTGGGATCGCTGATACCGTTCAGCAGAGGGATGGCGAAGAAGTTCTCGGCGTCAGGAATCTTGTCTTGAGCGAGGAGCTGATTCCAATCCACCGTTTCGCCAGCAGCCTCGTAAGCAGACTTGGCTTCCTGCCAAGCCTTGGAGCCGCGCCAGTTTACAATGGCGTAGTAGAGTGGGATGAGGGTCGCAAGGACGAGTGCCGTCCAGAGAAGTCGGCGGCCCCAGCGCTTAAGGCGTGAAGGGGTGTTCGTTTGTGGTGTCGTCATAAGCGAGTATTAGAGAAAGTTGATCGAAACGATTCTGCGCGGCGAGCCAATGGTTCGCTGAGAAGGGAGAGTGTGGTGCGGGGTTGCGAGGGACGGCTGCGTGCAATGTCAGTGTGACGATCCAGAGAGCGGCAAGGCTGAGACGGAGCCAGTTTGGGAAAAGCCAGGCTACTGTGCTAGGAGGTGAGTCTACTGCGGCATTGGCGAGGATCTCTTCTTTCCACGTGGGTGGTAGGGATCGCCTTTCTTGGGATCTTAGGTTGTCTTCAAGCGTCTTCATTGAGTTCGTCGTAAAGGGGTTTGAGCGATCGCCGCAGTTTCTCCATGCCGTAGCGGTAGCGGCTGGCTGCGGTGTTGTTAGAAATGGATAGGAGGCTGGCGATGGCGTCGAAGGTCATTTCCTCGAAGAGCTTGAGGTAGACGGCCTCGCGCTGTTCTAGAGGCAGCTCTGCAAGTGCGATGGCCATGGACTGGCGACAGGTGTTTAGGTCCGGGTCGATGGCGTGCGCGAAGATTGGCAAGGGCTCGGCGGCGAGGCGGGCATGTTTCTCCCGACGGTTCCCGCCGCGTCGGAAGGCGTCCACGGCTAGGTTGTGTGCTAGACGAAAGAGGTAGGCTCTGACATTGTCCGCGCCATCGAGACATCCAGGATTGCGGGCGATTTTTAGAAAGAGGTCTTGTAGGCGATCTTTAGCCTCAGCCTCAGTTTGAACCAGCGAGCACAGGTAGCGGAAGAGCGGTTCCGCGTAGGTGTCGTAGAGTTCCTCCAAGGCTTCAGGGGTCATGGTTCCTCCCAGAGACGAGTTGGGGTGGTCGTATCTGTCTAAAGAATCTCAACATTTAGCTAGAGTGGGACACGAACGACTGGAGTTCAGCGGTGTAGGTGTCCATTCCGTCTACCATGACGTTGGGAATGAGATCGCCAAAGGCGTTCACTTCGGCGACGGCGAATCGATCGTAGCTAGGAGATACGAGGAGATCGACAGCAATGTAGTGGCAGTTTGGGAAACATTGCGCCGCGCGTTCGCAAGTGAGCATGGCTTGCTTCCAGGCTTTGTTTCCCATCGTCGACTTCACGGTGTCCAGAAATGGCGATCAATTTTGGCGAGCAAATTCTGGATACTTTAGAGGGAGAGGAGCGTGTACAGTGGCAGAAGCGCCTTCGTAAAGACGTCCTTCAGAGTTGGCTGAATAAAGATTTCGATGGTTCATGGGCCTATGTGCAGCAATTATCTGACGCTGACGGCGAGGGAGGCGCAATGCGCGGGATGGCATTAGAGTTTCTTGCTGCCTGGCAGCCGGACAAAGCGTTTGAGACCGGAATGGAACAACTCGAAGGTGGAATGGTCTCTGCACGCGAGCTGGGTGGGACCATTGGTAAGTGGCTGAGTGTAGATCCCGAGGCTGCGTGGCTGGCCTTAGCCAGTATAGAGAATGAGGAACTGATCAATGTGGCCGCATCCTCTGTTGGCCGAAATTCTGTGAACGCGATTGCCACGCTTTTGCAGAATCACCCTGAAGTAACGGGCAAACTTGATCAGCGTTTGATGGAGCGGCTCGGAGCAAGATGGATTGAGGACGATGCCGAGGCGGCGATTCAGTGGATGGGAGGGCTTGATGATCCGGAACTGAAGGAAGCCTTGTTGCGAACTCGGGTGCGTTCTGTCGAGTCAGCGTCCGCCTTGCTTCGCCAGTTCCCTCGTAATGACTCCGTTTTTGAGAAGTGTTTTGGTGTGATTGCGCGCGACGATTTAGAGCAGGCGGAAGCATGGATTTCGAATCAAGACGGTGAAACTAAGGAGCGCGGGGAAGAAATTCTTTTGAATTCCAAAGTGAGATCAGATTCCCAGGTCGGCTTGGAATACTGGAATCAGTTAGATTCTGCTAGGCGAGGTGACCTGGTACCCACCTTGGTCTCGGCCCTGGCAAGTACGGACTACGAAGAAGCAGTGTCTTTGGCCGCGAGTTTAGAAGGCAGCCAACAGTCCCTTGCGGGCGACATATTGTTGAAATCAGTGAGGGATTCACCCGCAGTCGCTGCGGAATGGATGATCGAAAACGTCCGAGTAGAGGGACTTGATTCCATGGAGCATTGGGATCAAGCCGTATCGCAAGTGAGTCGTGATCTTTTGGAACAGGACCCACTAGCGGCCGTGGAATGGGTGCAACAGCTCCCCGAGGATCTTCATGGGGAAACGCTAGCTGTTGTTGCGCAGCAGTGGGGCCAAACTGATCCGATTGGATTGTCACAGTGGCTAGGAAGTCAGCCCGCCTCCGAGTTTCGTGATACTGCTATCTTGGCGCTAGTAGAGTCGATTCCTCATGATTTAGAACGTTCGTTCGAATGGAGTTATGCTATCTCAGATCTCGGTTTGAGAAAAGAACGCCTGCAGGAGATGGCCGCATCTTGGGACGAAGCAGATGTTGAACATATGTAACTACTCAGGTAGCAAGTCTGATGGCATGATGGGATTGCCCAGAATTGTTCAATGGCACTCACTATCATCTAACACCCATGCCATCGCAACTGATTCATTAAGATATCTTAACCACCTGAGCAGTTACCTCTTATGTTGACAATAAGCTTAAAGTGAAAATGATTCCGAGTAAGGCTGGCTGGCAGACACTTAATGTTATAGCAGTTAATGAAGCTCTCCAAGTGTCCTCTGGATCCTGCCGAATTTTAGGGTGTGTTTGATAACGGTTTCTTATTGAAAGACGTGTCGCTTTGCGTTAGTCTTGATGAGTATATGGACAAGATCCGCAAGCCTAAGTCGGAGGGCTCGAAAGTGAGAGCCCTAAAAAAATTCACTTAATTCCACGGAGGCGCTCTAACACAGGGCGATAAAGGCGGGCGACCACCGATGAAGATTGAGACCGTGATTCGAGCGCTTCTCTTCCGGCTCCGCGAAGGCTGCCGCTGGAGAGCTTTGAAGATCTTTGGCAAATGGAGTACGATCTATGGACATTGGCGGCGATGGGTTAAGCTGGGTATCTGGGAGAAAGTGCTCAATGAGCTGACTTTAAAAGCACGCGGTAAACTTTGGTCTATTGATTCGACCAGTTGCAAGGTCCACAAGCACGGTCACGGCGCACCGCAAGGCCCTGAGCATGAAGATATTGGGAAAAGCAAGGGTGGCCCGAATACCAAGATTCATGCAATAGCAGATGCCAAGGGGCGCATCGTTGATCTTTTCCTCAGTCCTGGCCATAGAAGCGATTCCCTTTACGGAGAGGCTCTCTGCGACGGTCTGCCGGAAGGAATCACCGTGTTGGCTGACAAGGCTTATGACAAAGATGAACTCATTGAGTTTCTCGAAGATCAAGGCCTTGGACACTGTATACCGAGCAAGAAGAACCGGAAAGTGAAGCGCCCTTTGGATAAAAAGAAATACCGGCTTCGCCACCGAATCGAGAACGCCTTTCAAAGGTTGAAGGAGTTTCGAGCCGTAGCCACTCGTTACGAGAAACTCGGCGATAACTTTCTCGGCTTCGCCACACTGGCAGCGATTCTTGCCTGGATATAGCAATGGTAGATAGTTTTCAAACACACCCTAGTTGCAGATACCACTAATGCTGCAGAGAACTTCCTCAAGAACGCTCTCGCTGTGAAACAGAATACTATCACTGTGAAGCCATCCCCCGAAAAACAGGCGCGCCACGACTCATGGGCAGCGGAAGCACGTCAAAAGGACCTGAAAGGAGAGGCGATCAGAAAGTTTTGGTATCGTCCGGGAAATGGGGGGCTAACCGGATTTCAGGCTGGAAAGAGTTGAGCGCTTGAGCCTGTGTGGGGTAAAGATTACCCACTGACATTAACCACAGACTCAAGCCCTTGCAGTATACTCTTGCCCTCAAAGTTGCCAACAGCATTTCCGATCAAGGTTGCTCTCTCGATGAACTGGTTGCCAAGATCAAGGCCCTGTTCGATTCCGAAGGATTACCCGGATTCGTCGTGCTCCTCCTCCGACTCATTGATGAGTCCATCAGTGTTGGAATCCATCGCCAAGATAGCCGTTCTCAGCCTCACCTGTGCTCCTGCTGCGGTGATCCCTCTTTGGAATCCAAAGGGGTGAAGCCACGCAAGATACGAACGAGCATCGGCTTGTTGGCCTTTGGCTGCCGACATCTACGGTGCGTGAACTGTCGAAAGACACAGGCTCCGTTGGCTAACTTTCTCAAACTGGAACGCTATCAGAAGAAGACCGTGGAGCTTGAGCAAATCGTCAGTGAAGTCATCACGGAACAGAGCTACCGACGGATGAGTCAGCACATGAAGATCATTGGTAATCTTGAGATCCCCAAGAGCACAGCTCACGATTGGATCAAAGCCACTCCGTGCGACGCAGTAGCGCAACAGCTAGAGTTTGAGTTCGCTCAGATCCTACCGGATGGCACTGGGTATAAGAAACGTCCCGAGAACCCGGGAGGGAGCAATCGTGGAGAACTGAAGGTGATGATAGGCGTTGATGATAAGGGGAATACGCTTCCAATGGGAGTGTGGTCGGACAAGAGTTGGACGGAGATAGGGGCCACCATTCTTGATCCTGAAGATGCTGCGAAGAAAGACCGTCCGCTGGCAGATAATTTGGTGGTCGATGGCGAACCTGGAATGGTCGAAGGGCTAGAGCATCTGGCAGATGGAGTGCAGCGCTGTCACTGGCATTTGCCCAGAGACCTCGGCTTCTCGATGTGGAAGGACGAGGCGCCGCTGAGGGAGCGCAAGATCCAATCGAAGAAGCTCAGCCAGTTGATCGCGATTGAATTGCCAAAGGGTTCGGTGGATGAAATCAGCGAGGGAGACAAAGCGGAATTGCTAGAGCGCTACGAGAAAGTGGAAAGAGAGTTGGATCAGTTTATCGAGGATTTGGATACGAAGGGATACCAAGTGGCGGCGAACTACGTGTCGAATGCCAAACGCCACCTGTTCACCTATCTCGGGACCTGGTTAGAACTCGGAATCCGCTGCCCACGAACAACGTCGTTGATTGAGCGACTCATGCGAGAGATCGGACGTCGATTGAAGAAGATCGCGTTTGGGTGGAGCGAATCAGGTGCAGCCAAGATGGCGCGAATGGTGATTGCACGAATCTTGAATCCGAGCGGTTGGCAGGGACACTGGGAAGGCCGAAAGCAGATTGCTGGCAACGCTATCATTGTCCTGCTTGGCGTTGATGTGGTCAGTTAGCCCCCCACATTTCGGACGATACCAAAGTTTTTTGAAGCGAAACTTCAAGAGCATAAGAAGAGCCAGACGAAGAAGTGATATTAATTAGTGATTGATACCTCACGCATGTCGTCATTCCGACATGGGTGAGGAAGCTCAGCGGACCTGAATTCAAAGTGCGCTACAGTCTTGATGTATGTAAGAGGTTCAGTAGGACAGCCAGATAAGGCTGACTCCCTGCACCAACCGATTCACAAACAGCGAAGTCTTTGTTCGTTATAACCCCAAAGGATTCCGCCAACAACGATGCGATCGGAGAGAGTCTGCCGTAGATTATGGAGACTTAAATAAATATGGGTTGGCTTACCTCGATTGATCACGCACGATGGAACTCATGAACGAAAGCTTCCTCCAAGAACTCCAGCAGAGCCTGGGCCCACAAGTATCAGAACAACTTGCCGCTAATCTCGGCATGGAACGCGGACAGGCGGACCAGGCTTTCGAGAAAGTCGCTCCTCTCATTCTCGGTGGCCTCAAGCGCCAAGCGGAGCAGGGCGGCGAAGATCGCGTGAATCACATCGTTCAGAAGTATGGCCGTGAGAATGCTCTCAATGACATTGGCGGTCACATCCAGAGCCGTGCTGGTGAAACCAATCCGGACGCCACGCTGGGTGGTTTGTTAGGCAATGCTGGCCCTCAAGCCGCTGGTCTTCTCGACGACAAGCTCGGTCTCTCCAAAGGCATGGGAATGAAACTCATCCCCATCCTCGCTCCCCTCATTCTTGGTGCCCTTAAGAAGCGCGCCAACGCTGCACCTGCAGGCGGCGGCAATGTCGGCAACTCTGGTGTCAGTGGTGGCCTGCTAACCAGCATCCTCGACCGCGATGGCGACGGCAACATCCTCGACGATGTCGCCGGCATGATCTTCAAATCAACTGTCGGCGGTGGCGGTCGCCAAGGAGGCGGTGGTTTCATCGCCAAGATCCTCGCCATGATCTTTGGACGCCGTTAGTGCGAGGCGCTGCCTTTACTGAGCAGCTTCTTCCGCATAGGCATCCACTGAATCACAAGTGCACACGAGATTTCGATCGCCGTAGACGTTGTCGATCCGTCCGACGACGGGCCAGAATTTGTCGCCCTTGAGCCAAGGTGCGGGAAAGGCGGCTTGTTCGCGTGAATAGGACCGCTCCCAGACGTCTTTCGTCAGAACCTCCGCCGTGTGCGGAGAGCCTTTGAGCACGTTGTCTTCGCGGTCAGCTTCGCCATTCGCGATGGCGCGGATCTCTCCATAGATGGCAATGAGCGCATCACAGAATCGGTCGATTTCAGCCTTGGATTCGCTTTCCGTCGGCTCGATCATAAGCGTGCCTGCGACCGGCCAGGACATGGTGGGTGCATGGAATCCGTAGTCAATCAGACGCTTGGCCACATCCTCGACCTCCACGCCCGCTTCCTCGCGGCAGGGTCGTAGATCAATGATGCACTCGTGCGCGACCAGACCCGTCTCCCCACGATAGAGCACTGGAAAGAAATCCTCTAGCCGCCGCGCAATGTAGTTCGCATTCAGAATGGCCAACTTGGTGGCATCTGTGAGGGCCTTGGGTCCCATCATCGCGATATACATCCACGAGATCGTCAGAATGCTAGCACTACCGTAAGGAGCCGCACAAACGACGCCTTGCTCTTCCCCAAGTTCCCGATGCCCTGGCAGAAATGCTGATAGGTGCTGCGCCACGCCAATGGGTCCCACGCCGGGTCCGCCTCCGCCGTGTGGAATACAGAAAGTCTTGTGTAAGTTGAGATGACAAACATCCGCCCCGATCTTGCCAGGGCGACATAGGCCCACCTGCGCATTCATGTTTGCGCCATCCATGTAGACTTGACCACCCACGGCATGCACTGCTTCGCAAATCTCCTGAATGGAGGTCTCGAAGACACCGTGCGTCGACGGATACGTCACCATGAGGGCGGCTAACTGATCGGCGTGTTCACTCACCTTCATCTTGAGGTCCGCCACATCGATATTGCCATCCTCATCACAACGAACAGCAACCACCTTGAATCCCATCATGACCGCACTCGCTGGATTCGTTCCATGTGCAGAGGTAGGAATGAGACAAACTGTGCGATCAGATTCACCCCGGCTCTCGTGGTAGCGACGAATCGCTAACAAGCCAGCATACTCGCCTTGAGATCCTGCATTCGGCTGGAGTGACACGGCATCAAAGCCCGTAATTTCAGCTAACCAATCTTCTAACTCAGTAAAGAACCCTCGGAAGCCTTCCCACTGGTCCGCTGGCGCAAAGGGATGGACCTGCATGACTTCCGGCCAGCTCAGAGCAAGCATTTCAGACGTCGCATTCAGTTTCATCGTGCAAGAACCCAGCGGAATCATGGAGCGATTCAGCGCGAGGTCGCGCGACTCCAAACGGTGCAGATAACGAAGCATCTCCGTCTCCGTATGGTAGCTATTGAAGGCTTCCTGCTGGAGATAACGCGTCGAACGCCGCGCGAAATCAGGCAGATCTGGCTCCTCGTCATCGACCACGTTCGAGAAGGCATTGAGGTCGCCACCAAAGATCTCAAACAACTCGGCCAGTTCTTCTACGGTCGTCGTCTCATCCAATGCGATGCCCACACTCGTCTCATCCAAGAGGCGTAGATTCATCTTCCGTCGACGGGCTTTCTCTAACACTTCTTGCGCGCTCTCACCTTTCAGAGACACGCGCAACGTGTCAAAGAAGAGCGGCGAATCGACCTCACAATGAGGCAATTCATCCAACGCTTTGGCCAAATGCAAGGTCAGCGCGTGTGTGCGACGCGCGATAGCCTTCAAACCTTCAGGACCATGATAGACTGCGTAACTCGCCGCCATCACCGCGAGCAATACTTGCGCAGTGCAAATGTTACTGGTCGCCTTGTCACGCCGAATGTGTTGTTCACGCGTCTGTAGCGCCAAACGGTAAGCGCGATTTCCATGCGCATCATGGGAGACACCCACCAAACGCCCAGGCAACTTGCGCTTCAGCGCATCCGCACAAGCAATGAACGCCGCATGCGGGCCACCAAAGCCCATAGGCACACCAAACCGCTGCGCACTGCCCACCGCGATGTCCGCGCCAAACTCACCAGGAGGTCGCAACAATGTGAGACTCAGCAAATCAGCAGCAACGATCGACACCGCGCGCTTCGCTTTCACCCGCGCAATGAAGTCGCCATAGTCCAGCACCGCACCATCCGTGCAAGGATACTGCAAGAGCACTCCTAACAACCCCTCAGTCTCTTCCACCGCAAAGGACGCATGATCACCCACAACCACACGCACACCCAAAGGCTGCGCACGCGTGCGAATGACATCGATGGTCTGTGGATGACATTTCTCCGAGACAAAGAAGGTCCGCCCAGGCTTGCCATGCATCGCCATGGCCATGGCTTCCGCCGCTGCCGTGGCCTCATCTAGCAAAGATGCATTTGCTACATCCAAACCAGTCAGTTCAGTGACAAGCGTTTGGAAATTCAACAACGCCTCAAGGCGCCCCTGAGCGATCTCAGCCTGATACGGCGTGTAAGCCGTGTACCAGCCGGGATTCTCTAGAATATTCCGTTGGATCACCGGGGGCGTCAGACAATCATGATACCCAGCGCCAATAAACGAGCGAAACACCTGATTCTGCCCCATCTGCTTGCGCAATGCCGCAGTCGCCTCCGACTCCGTCAACGCCGCTGGCAAATTCAGCGCCCGCCGATCCCTAATACCCTCCGGCACAACCGAGTCAATCAACGCCTCCAGGTCTTCAAATCCAAGATGATCCACCATGGAAGTGATGTCTTCCGAAGAAGACCCAAGGTGGCGCGGGGCAAACGTATCTAACGGTTTCATAAGAAATGACCAAAGAGCCACCTCAACCTAGCACGTTCTCGGAAGATTCAAATGAAGCCTACCTTCCTATTTCTTCAATAGACTCGCAGATTCTTGATCCAAATAAAAGTGGCACTCGTCATGTTCCTGTAGGATCGAGCCTGGCACCTGCGACATGACTTTGCCTTCAAGTGCGCGCTTCACGGCCTCAGCCTTGCGCGCTTCCGGCACCGTACAGATAAGGTGTTTGCTAGACACAATCTGCTGCACTGACATCGAGATGGCTTCCTCAGGGACATCGCCCAACTGATCAAACCAGCCCTCCGTGACCTGCTGCTGTCGACACCGCTCGTCCAGATCGACCACCAGAAATGGCACTTCGGTGTCAAAGTCCGCCGGCGGGTCATTGAAAGCGATGTGTCCGTTCTCACCAATCCCAATGAACGCCACATCAAGGGTCTCTTTGTTCAGAAGACGACTCACACGCACCGCCTCCACCATGGGATCTTCCGCCATGCCATCAAGGTGGTACCAGGCTCGCAATTCCGATGGCAGCGCCTTCACAAAGCGCTCTTGGATGTAACGGCGAAGCGAAGCCCGGTGCTTGATAGACAGGCCAACATACTCATCTAACGGAAAGGCGATCACCTTTCCCCAGTCAATATCGGGACACGCCACGAGGTGTTTCAGCATCTCCATCTGAGAATTTCCAGCTGCCAAAGCGATCACTGCCCGATCCCGCTCCTCCAAAGCTTCCCGAATCCGCGCAGCCCCATCTTCAGCCGCGCAATGAGCTAGTTCCTCTGCTGTGTCGCAGACCGTGATGTCCATTCTGCATCGTCGAGCCGCCAGGAGCGAGAGCAAGGGGAAATGGCTTGCCTTAAGAAATGGAGCTGCCGATGTTCAGAGGGCGATCTTCCCCAACCCCCTTCTTTCATGACACGGAATACCTCACTCTCACTCATGTTGACCCTGTTCGTTGTCGCTTGTGGCGATTCACAGAACGGCTCCACGAACTCATCTGGAAACAGCAGCTCAAATCCGAATGCAGTCGCGCCTGGCAAGGTTACCTCCACGCCACTCGCGCCTCGCTCGAAAGGTGCTGACACCCTCTTCACCAAGCTCGACCCGAAAGACACGGGCGTGAGTTTCGTAAACCCTCTCAAAGATCCCACCACGCACCCCATGCGTCGCCTCTACGCCTCATCCATGGTGGTCGGTGGCATCGCCGTAGGTGATATCGATGGTGACGACAAAGCCGATCTCTTCTTTGCCAATGGCCCTGAAAGCAACGGACTCTTCCGCCAGACCGGGAATTTCCAGTTTGAAGACATCACCGAGAAAGCCGGTGTCAGCGGTGGCACCTCCTGGGGTGTCGGCGTGGCCATGGTGGACATCGAGAATGATGGCGACCTCGATCTCTATGTCTGCAATCACGGCACGCCTAACCAATTGTTTCTCAATGACGGCAAAGGTGTCTTCACAGAGAACGCAAAGGGCTTCGGTCTCGATCTCACCGAAGCGAGCCACACGCCTGCCTTCTGTGACTACAATCTAGATGGCAACTTGGATCTCTTTCTTCTTACTAACAAATACTACCATCCAGATGGCAAGGTCGCTGAGAACGCACCAGTCGTCGCGCGCTCCCAAACTGGCGAGATCGAGATCATTCCCGAATACAAGCCCTACCTAAAGATCACCGATATTCGGCGTTCGCCCCAAGGCCAGCTCCTAGCAGATTGGAAAGATTGGGGTCGGCCTGACTATTTCTACCGCAACAATGGAGACGGCTCCTTCACTGATGTGACCAAAGACGTCGGTATCGCCAGCGACGGCTGGGGCCTCTCCGCCACCTGGTGGGACTACAACGACGACGGCTATCCCGATCTCTACGTGGGCAATGACTTCAACAGCCCGGACTATTTCTACAAGAACAATGGTGACGGCACCTTCACAGACATCCTGGAAGAAATGGTACCCCACACCTCTTGGTTCTCCATGGGTGCTGACTTCGGTGATCTCAATGGCGATGGCCTCTTCGACTTCCTCATCGCCGATATGTCAGGAACCAACCACTACAAGCAGAAGACCGCCATGGGCGCCATGGGTGATAGTGCAGAGTTTCTAGCTACCGCCGTCCCACGCCAGTACATGAGAAATGCGCTCTACATTGGCACCGGTCGCGAACGCTTCAAGGAAGCAGCGTATCTGGCAGGCTTCTCCGGAACCGATTGGACTTGGACAGTGAAAGTGTGTGACTTCGACAACGACGGCATGGACGACGTCTATTTCACCAATGGCATGTCCAAGAACTACAACGACTCGGACAACCCCATCGCGGTGGACATGCGCCAAGGCGAGACTCAATGGGACCGCCACACCCGCGCCGGAACTCCCGAGTTGCGTGAGCAGAACATCGCCTATCACAATCACGGCGATCTCCACTTCGAGGACGTCAGCAAGAAGTGGGGGCTCGACCTCGTCGGCATGAGCTTTGGCTCTGTCCACACCGACCTCGATCGCGATGGCGACCTCGACCTCGTCGTGGTGAATCTCAACGAACCCGTCACCTTCTACCGCAACGACGGTCAGAAAGGCAACGCCGTGTTAATCAGCCTCCAGGGCAACAAAAGCAACCCTCGCGGCATCGGCGCACGTGTCACCGTGACGGCAGGAGGCAAAGCGCAGAAGCGTCAAAACATCACGATTCGTGGCTACATGGCCTCTCACGAGCCCACCCTTCACTTCGGTATCGGCGACGCCTCCGCGGTGGACAAAGTCGTCATCGATTGGCCCAGTGGCCTGCGCCAGGAACTCACTGGGCTCGCTGCGAATCAGCACCATCAGATTGCTGAACCTAACGAAACACCTCCAACACGCCCGAACGCTCTCGAAGTCCCTGAGCCGCTCTTCAAACGCTCGGCAGTGGTCGACAACTTCGCTCACGTCGAGAATGAATATGACGATTTCCAAGAGCAGCCATTGCTCCCTAACAAGCAATCACAATACGGCCCCGGCCTCGCCGTTGGTGACATTGACAACGATGGCCTGGACGACTTCGTCCTCTCCGGTGCCAAAGGAACGAATCTCCAGTTCGGCAAACGCCAAGCTGACGGCACGTTTACCAAATTGGATCCTTTCTCTACCAAGCCGCCCGCAAGTGGCACGCACTTGATTGAAGAGTTAGGCATGCTCCTCTTCGAAGCCGATGGCGATGGCGACCTCGACCTCTACACCGTCGGCGGTGGCTACGAGTCCAAGCTCGGCACCAAGTATCAAGTCCTCCTCCAAGACCGCCTCTACAAGAACGACGGCAAAGGAAACTTCACCCTCGATACCGCAGGCCTCCCTCCCATCACCTCAAGCGGTGGCACCATCGTCACTGCAGACTGGGACCGTGACGGTGATCTCGACCTCTTCATCGGCGGCCGTGTCGTCGGAGGCAAGTACCCCACCACACCTAACAGTTACCTTCTTCGAAACGAAGGTGGGCGTTTCACAGACGTCACCGACGCTGCCGCTCCCGGACTCAAACAAACTGGCATGGTCACCAGCGCCCTCTTCACCGACGTCGATGGCGACGCTCAAAGCGATCTGCTAATCGCCCACGAATGGGGTCCCGTGAAATACTACCACAACAGCAACGGCCAGTTTACTGATAAAACAGAAGCCGCCGGCCTCGCCAAACTCACTGGCTGGTGGAACAGCCTAGCCAGCGCCGACATCGATCTCGATGGCGACCTCGACTACATCGTCGGCAACTTCGGTCACAACACGAAGTACCACGCCTCCGAGGAATTCCCCACCTCCCTCTACTACGGCGACTTCGAGAAATCCGGCAAGCCACAGATCATCGAAGCCGAATTCGAAGATGAAACCCTCTACCCAGTGCGCGGTAGAAGCTGCTCCACCAACGCCATGCCTCACCTCGCCGCCAAATTCGACTCCTACCACGACTGGGGCGTCGCTCCTTTGCAGAACATCTATGAAGAGAAGACCCTCACAGATTCGCTTCACATGGAAGCCACCACTCTCGACAGTGGTGCTCTGATCAATGACGGTGGTACGTTCACCTTCAAACCGCTCCCTCACATCGCTCAAATTGCTCCCATCTTCGGCATCGTCGCCCAAGAGCTCGATGGCGATGGCATCCCTGACCTCTACGTCGTGCAGAACTTCTACGGCCCTCAAGTAGAGACCGGCCACATGGGTGGCGGCATCAGCCTCTTCCTCCGTGGCAACGGCGACGGTTCTTTCACCCCAGTCGCACCACTAGAAAGCGGTCTCGTCGTTCCCAACGATGCCAAGAGCCTCGTCGTCACCGACCTCAACAATGACGCCCGCCCCGACTTCCTCATCGGAAGGAACAACGACACCATGATGGCCTACGAGAATCACACAAACGCCGGAAACATCATTTCCGTCTCTCTCCAAGGCCCCGCTATGAACCCCAGCGCCATCGGAGCCAAAGTCAGCGTCAACACCGCCAGCGGCAAGACCCAGACCGCCGAAGTGCTAGGCGGGTCCGGCTACCTCTCCCAAAGCAGCGGCTCCCTAACCTTCGGACTAGGCAAAGAAGCAGCCCCTACATCCATCAGCGTACGCTGGCCCAATGGAGAAGAGAAGAACTACACCACCGGCCTAGAGAAAGCCGAAATCATCCTGCAGCCCTAAGGAATAAGGTCTCACGCGGAGACGCAGAGGCTTCACAAACTACGCACTAAGCTCTTCACTACCTGCTCTGCGTCTTTGCGTGAGGCTTAAAGACGTAGGCTTGCTTATCAACGAGCGTTGGACCACGGAGTGATCCACGACATTTGACTAGTTCCAGAAAGCCAACGCACAGCCTAACGTCACCACCCCATAGGCAAGACCACCAATGCAGGCCGCTTTCCAGCGGGAAGCACCCTGACTGAACCAGGAAATCTGATCCCGCATGAGGTAAGGCATCCCGACCCAGAACATTCCGAGGATGATCCATGCGTAAGCGAGCACCGGCAGGAGGAGTTTGGTCCAAGCCATGGTCTCTGGCACTTTGAACCACGCGGCATCTAAGACGACGCAAGCCGCTAGAAGCAAGAGTGTGCCTAACGCTCTCACTGAGAGGAATTCTTCGACAAAGAAGACAACGAGGAGATAAGCAATCGGGATAGCGAAGAGGATCTTCTGTCGCAGTGGACCGAATTCACCCAGGTCCATTGAGGAAACAATCCAGAAGGCCCAGAGCGCATTGATCGTCATAATGAGGACTCCGATGGCGCGGTTACGCGGGAAATCCTTCAGGATGTCGCGCATGGATTTGCCATTGAGAAGCGCGACGAGATGCGTGGCGATGAGGCCGATACCGAGGACGATGCCCGTGGTCTTGAGGTCCGTGTTTTGATAGATCATGGAAAGAAATTGGAAGTAACGACAGAGGCGAAGGCTTAGACCAAGGCAGATTCATCAGCCATGACGAGGTCGCCGTAGAGGCTAAAGCCGGTCGTTGACTCGATGCGGATGTCGAGCATCTCGCCCGTGTGCCGTTGGGCATTGCCATCGAAGATGACGATCTTGTTGTTGCTAGCACGGCCAGACATACGCTCGGCGTTCGTCTTGCTCGGACCCTCACAAAGTACCTTGAGGGTCTGCCCTACGAAGGTGGCGTTCTTGCGCCTAGAGATCTCGTTGACCACTTTGAGAAGGTCTTGGTTCCGCTCCTCTTTCACCTTCTCCGGAAGTTGCAAGGCCTCGTCCATCTCCGCAGCGGGTGTGTTCTTGCGCTTGGAGTAGCGGAAGACGAAAGCGTTATCAAATTCGATCTGTTTCACGAGATCACGAGTGGCTTGGTAGTCTTCATCCGTTTCCCCAGGGAAGCCTACGATGACATCCGTGGTGATGCCAAGATCAGGACGCGCCGCTTTCATGTTCTCACAAATCTCCAGAAACTTCGCCGCTTTGTAGGGGCGATGCATCGCTTTGAGAATGCGATCCGATCCTGACTGCATCGGAAAGTGAATGTGTGAGGCGAGTTTAGGAAGGTAGGTGAACGCTTCGACAAGATCCGATTTGTAACCAATCGGATGCGGTGAGGTGAATCGGATACGCTCCAAGCCCTCAATGGCGTGCACGGCTTCTAGCAATTGCACGAACGGGCTTTTGTTATCGACCTGGGGAAATTCGTGACGACCGTAGAGATTGACGATCTGGCCGAGCAGCGTCACTTCTTTCACCCCGCGATCGACGAGGCCTTTGACTTCATCGACGATCTCTTGGATCGGACGGCCACGTTCGCCACCGCGGGTGTAAGGCACGATGCAGAACGTACACTTCATATTGCAGCCCTGCATGATGGAAACAAACGCTGTGGCTTGTCTTTCTGTCAGGACGTGGTCACGGATCGTGTTCTGGCTCGCTTCCTCTTCATCGATGTCAACGATGGTCTTGCGAAGATCGTCCATTTGCTGCTCTAGCCGAGGCTTAAGCAAGGCATCCACGTGATCCACCACCTTGTGGTATTTCTGTGTGCCGACAACGAGATCAGTGTGGGGCACATTCTTGAGTAACTCCGCTCCCCGGCTCTGCGCCATGCAGCCCATGAATCCGAAGACCAAGTGTGGCGCATGTTTACGATATTTGCCCATGTGGCCCATCTTCCCGAGCGCCTTCTGCTCCGCTTGATCACGCACGCTGCAGGTATTGATCAGAATGACATCTGCTTCCGTTTCCTGTGGCGTCATCGTGTAGCCACGCTCTTCGAACATCTGGGCGACTTGTTCCGAGTCCCGGACGTTCATCTGGCAACCGTAGGTCTTGATAAATACGCGTGGCATGGCGATAAAGGGCCCTAAGTAAGCAGCTTTTCCCACGGTGACAAGTAACGTCGCAGGCGGACATTTCTTTCCAAATGACGAGGTTTGGCGTAGACTCCCGCAAATGGGCGAAGCCGTCGATCATCTCAAGAATTGGATCTCCTTCTCGGAATACCTCACCGGCGAAACCGTGGCTGAGGAACGGCACGAGTACGCCGATGGCAAAGTCTTCGCCATGGCCGGGGCAAGCGAGAATCACGAAATCGTGGCCCTCAATCTTGCCGGAGCGATCAATCAGCACATGAAGGGCAAGGGCTGCCGGGTCTTCAAGGGCGACATGAAACTGAAGATCGCCCTCCACAAGCGAGATCTCGGCTATTACCCAGACATCATGGTGACCTGCGATCCCAAGGACGCCGATCAGCACTTCAAAGAGTCTCCCAAGCTACTCATCGAAGTGATGAGCAGTTACAAGACAGATCACATGGAGAAGCTCTTCGCCTACCAGCAGATCCCCTCGCTCGAGCAGTACCTCATCGTCAGCCAGGATCCCGAAGAGCAACAAGCCTGGCTCTACCAGCGCTCCCAGGCCTGGGATCAAGAGGAGGGCGCGCCTGGTGGCGTGATTCAGCTGGATTCGATCGACTTCTCGGTACCGCTGGAGGACCTCTACGTCTCCTAGCGTAGACCGAGAATGTTCGAAGACATCGACCGCTTCATCCTCTTCCTCGCCACGGAGAAAGGCCTCTCAACGGCCTACCAACTTTCCACACGCCGCTCATTGGAGGGCTTTGCCACCTGGGCAGAGAAACAAGACGTCTCCGCGTGGTCGGACGTCCAATTACCCCTTCTCACCCGCTACCTGAGCGAACGGAAGAAAGACGGACTCGCCACCGCGAGCATCCGGCTTCTCGTCATCGCCCTCAAGATCTTCTACCGCTTCCTCGGAAGCCGCGGCCGTGTCTCCAAAGACCAAGCCGAGGCCCTGCTCGCTCCGAAAGTCAGCCGCTACCTTCCCGAAACCCTCAACGAGATCGAAGCCGCTCAACTCATCGAGTCCATTCCCACGGACAAACCTCTCGGCCTCCGAGATCGCGCTATGCTAGAAACACTCTACGCCAGCGGTCTGCGGGTCTCGGAGTTGGTCAATGCACGCCTTGAGCATCTCAATCTCGACGATGGCTTCATCCGCGTCACTGGCAAAGGCAACAAGACACGCATCATCCCGGTAGGAGGAGCCGCCAGAGAAGCCATCGCCTACTACCTTGAAAAAGAACGCCCCAATCTCGTCAAAGCTCACACCAGCAGCGAACTCTTCCTCTCCATCCGAGGCCGCAAACTCACCACCGTACGCATTTGGCAAATCTGCAAGAAACGCGCCCAAGAAGCCGGCCTCGAAGTCAGCGTCTACCCCCACCTCCTCCGCCACTCCTTCGCCACGCACTTGCTCAGCAATGGCGCCGACTTGCGTATCATTCAGGAACTGCTAGGCCACGCTGACATTGCCACCACACAAATCTACACGCACGTCGATAACCAGCACCTCAAGAGTGTACACCGCAAATTTCACCCAAGAGGATAAGACACTTTCATGACACCCTCCATCCTCATCCTCACAGGAAGCTTCGGGCATGGGCACAATACGGCAGCTCACAATCTTGAGAATGCGTTCCTAGCAGCCTTGGGAGAGGACTCAAAGGTAGAGGTGTTAGACTTCTTTCAAAGCGCTTACCCATTAAGCAATGGCCTCCTCCGCAAAGGTTATGGACTGGCGATCAATCAGCTGCCGGGAGTGTGGCTGTTCATCTATGGCTTAGCAGATCGCACAGGCGGACCACTTCTATTCCCTATGAAGACGTTCAGTCGTCAGCTTGGAAAGCATCTAGCAGAAAGACATCCCACCGTCATCGTCTCAACGTTCCCCATCTTCCCACTATTAATCTCCCAGCTCTATCCTGACCCAGAAGAGCGCCCGTTCACTACAGCAACGATGATCACTGACGCGATCAGCATCAATGCGATCTGGTGTCAGGGAGCCAGCGACCTGCTCTTCGTCACCGACAATTGGTCAAAAGAGATTGTCGTGAATGAGGGCGTTTCTGAGGAACGCGTTTATGCCCACGGCTTTCCGCTTTCTCAACCCGCCAATACCAAGCTTCTAGCAGACCTTCCCGGCACCAAGCCTCGCATTCTCTACTTACCGACCACCACGACTAGGCACGTCGCCGGTACACTCAGCACACTCGTTCCATGGTGCACTGAGCACGATGCCGATCTCACCATCGTGTTAGGCTCGCACGAGAAACGCCTCTCCAAGACCGTCTCTAAGCTAGCCGGAAAAAAAGCAACCATCCATGGCTGGAGGGACAACGTCCCCACCTTGATGCGTGAACACCACCTCACGCTAACAAAGGCAGGCGGCGCCACCATCAGTGAAACGTTAGGCGCTCAATGCCCAGCGCTCATCAACTACGTCGTTCCTGGCCAAGAAGAGGGCAACGCGGAGTTGATCAAACGCAGCGACTGCGGGCGCCGCATCAATGACGCAAGCGAACTCCCCAAAGCTCTCTCCGAGATCCTCATCGATAACGATGCCACCACATGGCATCGCTACCGCACCAACCTAGCCGCGATGAATCGAGCGGAAGCTTCAGAGAAGATCGTCCGCGAGATTCTTACTCAGACTTCAAATGCCGCAGGCAACTGAACCAAATCAGCGCAAAGCCAGCCACCGCCAACACCGTGCATAACAACCCTGTGAGGGGCTGGAGCAAGACAAAGTAACCGATGGCAAAGGTAGCACCATAGATCAAAAACATGCCGCCGATGAAATTCCACAAGAGGCCACGAGAAACA
Organism: Caprella mutica; assembly: GCA_947561585.1. Taxonomy (NCBI): domain Eukaryota; kingdom Metazoa; phylum Arthropoda; class Malacostraca; order Amphipoda; family Caprellidae; genus Caprella; species Caprella mutica. The sequence continues at coordinate 81,589 of CANNZV010001795.1, read as the reverse complement.
GGCTCAATGTTCGGATCATCTTCTCGGTAAGCTCCCCAGAAACCACCTGGCTGGACACGTTTGTAAAAGGCACGCAACCTCTCTTCTGGCTCCGGCGCCGTCATAAACGTCGCCGTCACCCAGGCGACCAAACAGATCGGCACAATGATGAGCAACTGTAAGTGGAAGGCCCATTCGATTCCGAAGAAGATCGGCAGAGTCTCAAACAGCTTATAAGTCACCTCAGGATTATTCCCAGCCTGCACGAAGGCCACAATATGAAACACCGTCGCGACACAGAACGACGTCGCCAACGCCGTGATCTCAGACCAGGCATTCACTCGCCACCAGAACCAGCGTAGAATCAGCACCAATCCGATGCCCGCACCCATGGCCCAGACGTAAGACCAAGCCTTGCCCACGACCGCGACACCCCCAAAGAGAGCGGCTGAAAGAACCATCAGACCCACGGTGATGAGGCGACCAACAAACACGTAGTGACGCGGCTCTCGATCGCTCACCCAGAACCGTTTGTAGAGATCATTCACAAGATAGGACGAGCCCCAGTTAAGGTGACTATCAATCGTCGACATGAACGCCGCGAGGAAACTCACAATCAACAAACCCTTCAAGCCAGACCCAAGCACCTCTTGCATGACAAGCGGGTAGCCCGCTTTATCACCCAGGACTTCACCTCCTGGATCTTTGAAATCCACCAGATCGGGAAACATCACCAGCGACGCAAGCGCCACAATGATCCAAGGCCAAACTCGGATGGCACTATCGGCCAACTTATACCAAAGCGTTCCCAGCAAAGCGTGACGTTCATCTTTAGCAGACATCATTCGCTGAATAATGTAGCCGCTGCCATCCGTCCCATGGTGGTTCCACGGCATGACTAGGATGTAGACCAACACAATAAAGAACGGCGACGTGAGGAATGCCTTGAGACCAGGCTCATCCGTTGGCGCAGGAAACATCTGCAAAGTCGTCTCGTTCGCTGGGGGAAGCTTTCGAATGGCATCCTCCAGTCGCTGCGCTTCCGCAGTCTCCGTCACAGTCAACTCAGTCTCCGATGACTGAAGAGTCTCTAACTGTTCCACTAGAGGAGCCCGCTCAGCCACAGCTGCCTCGATCTTCTCCAGCAAGGCTGACATCCCTCCCACGTGATTCAAAGCTAGCACGGCAAGAACGACCGACCCAACCATCGCGATGACAAACTGCACGACGTCCGTCACCACGACCCCCCAAAACCCTGACAAAAGCGAATAAACCAGCGCAATGACAACCAGCCCCCACATCGCTGTGTCCTGCTGGATACCCATGGTCACTGCTAGCACCGAACTCATGCTCCCTAAAACCCACCCCATAACAATAAGATTAAAAATAATCCCGAAATGCACAGCCTTGTAGGCTCGTAGAAACGCAGCTGGCTTGCCAGAATAACGAATCTCTAAAATCTCGTTATCTGTCAGAACACCAGACCGTCGCCAGAGCCGTGAGAAGAGGAAGATACCTAACAAGGTGCTCAAACCCCAGTTCCACCAGAACCAGTTCTTCCATATCCCCCCATCACGCAAATACTCCGTGATCACGAGTGGCGTATCCGCCGCAAAGGTCGTCGCCACCATCGACGTACCAAGCACCCACCAAGGCAACGTGCGTCCCGCTAGATAGTACTCCTCCGAGTTCTTACTCGCGCGCTTCGCATAGTAAACGCCTACGCCAAGCGCGAAAAGCAGGTAGGCAACAATGATGGACCAATCAAAAAGGCTGAGACTCACAGCTGAGACCCTATTCACGAACGACAAAATTTGGCAATCTAACAAGAAATCTTAAAGCCAAATGAAAGATGCGATGATAACCTCCGCAATAGTTATAACGAAAAGCCCTATTCATTATGAAATACCTCCCCTTATCAATCCTGACACTCATCCTCGCAAGCAGTTGCAGCCATCAAACGGCCTCCAATACCCCCATGCGCTCGCCCGCGACCATGGTCGTCCTCAATACGCCCGCACATAGCTCGACCTTTCAGTTCAAACGCGAAGCGATGCGCATGACCAATGAGATCCGCCGTAAACACGGGCTCAATCCTCTGCGTTACAACGCCAAGCTCGAAACGGCCGCCCAGAGCCACTCCGCCGTCATGGCCAAACACGGCTACCTCGGCCATCACCAGCCCGGCAACTCCAGCCGCCCCATGAAACGCGCCATCAAAGCAGGCTACGACCCCTACATGATCTCAGAGAATGTCTACGGCCCCAACATGAGCATGTCCGCAATCGACCACGCTCACCTCACCCCTCAGCATGCTGTTAAAGGTTGGATGGAAAGCGCCGGGCACCGTCGCAATCTGCTAGACAAACGGGTCACCGAAGTCGGCTACGGTTACGTCAATGGCTTCTGGACTCAACTCTTCGGAGCCCCTAGCAAGTCCAGCCAAACACGCGTCGAAACAACCAAACCAAAGCCAACACGTCTCGGCCCCGTTCAGAAGCCTGCTCCCAAAGCTTTCAACTATCGGAATCTCTAACGGACTGATCCACTTTTAAGTCTCCGGGGTTGATCCCCAGTGGAGATGGCGCATGGAAAGCCATCTCCACACCCCGGGACTCCTCCAATGAACCTTGATTCTTCCGCTCTCGTCGTCGTCGACATGCAGCGGTATTATCTCGAAACCACCTCCACTTTCGCCAGGTTTCATACCCATCTTGAGCCAGACTGTCTAGACTACATTCGTGAACGCTGCGAGGGAACGGTCATTCCTAACATTTCAAAACTCATCGCAGCCTTCGAATCCCAAGACCGCCCTGTGCTCTATCTCCGCCTTTGCGGCAAGGCCGCCGATCGCTCTGACCTGCATCGCACCTTTGCCAAAGTGCACCGTGAAGCTGAGGTCATGGGCTTCTCCGGTCTCTACCCTCTCGAGAGTGAACCCGATTCTGAGATCATCCCTCAGTTCGGCTCCGCAGATCCTGAACACACTTTCTGCAAGACCACCTACAGCGCCTTCACCTCAGCCCCAGAGTTTGAGAAATGCCTACAAGCGCTAGAGTTGCAAACGCTCGTTCTTACCGGCTTAGCTACTAGCCAATGCGTTGAGACCACAGCGCGCGACGCCGCGGACCGCGACTATCAGATCATTCAAGTCGAAGATGCTCAAGCGGATTACTCCGAGATCACTCACAGGGCTTCCCTATACAGCTCCCAAGGCGTCTGCGGCGGCCAAGTCCTCCTGACTAAGGACGTGCTAGACACCAAAGCTACTGTTTAACCGTAAGCGTGAGCCTGCTAACTGGTGTGCGCTCCTCATAGGAGAACTGAGATGGAGCCAGTAGAGATCTAGATACATTATCAAGCGCTGACTTGTTAGAGTAGGCAAAAGCCGCAGCCTTGGAGGTGTCCTCTCTTTCATCGAAGGTAAGGAGCAAGGTATGAACTATCTGAGCTTCTTGCTCCCCTATGGTCATTACCATCTCGAGCCCCTCGACAGAGAAGCAGCCCCGCAGCGTCCGCAAGTTAATCTGCTCCGTAGAGCCATCTTGTCGAGTCAGATGCACGATAGTACCGTCCAGGCGCAACGTCCGTAGGTTTCCATGGGCTAGTTCCCACTGTTCGGCAACGAGGCGCGGCATCTCACCGCGAAGCCAGGCAATCGCTTGAGACTCGCGCTCTACTCCGTGAAACACTTCTGTATGATGGCTAGGCGACGACCGAAACCGACTAGCGAGTGGCAATTGATAACGCAAGCGATCCTTGTAAACCGTCCACCGCTCCTTCGCCCCCCAGTACGGCTTCGGCATGCGATACCATTCCTCAAGCGTGTTCCCGCGTGTAGACTCTGGACTCTTCTCAAAACCCAAAGACCGCACGTAGTCCCCCAAGACCACCGTGTTCGTCTCAATGACAGGCTCGTCTTTGCAAGACCATCCCCAATACTCGATAGCAACTTGGCTATGCTTACAATGGATGCAAATCTCATTCCTGAACTCGTGTTGCATGCAGAGAGTCTCCGCTTGAAATGTTAGAAGTTCAACCTGCCGCTCTCAACTCACAATCTCACGCACAAGCGACTCTTTGCGTAGCACAATTTCATCCATCGGAACACCCTTCGCAGGCAGCCCCTCATCCATTTCACTGCCTACTTTCAGCAGCGTGGTGTGAATGGGAGCCTCTTCTGTTTTCAAACGCTCACACTCCTCTTCCCAAGGCGCGGCGCATTCGACCGCAGCTAGCAAGATAGCATAAGTCTTGCGCTTTGGATCTGGCAGCTCTCCCAACGAGATCTTCTTGGGGGAATGGAAGCTTGGAGTTCCCCCAAGAAAGTGGACACGGATCAGACAGATCGCTCTGTTAGTTTAGGTGTGTTTTTTGAGTTTGGAAGTGCTGATTGAGGAAAGTTTCGAGCGAGACGTTTCCCAGTGAGCTATGGCGCCGTTTGTCGTTATAGAAGACTTCTAGGTAGTCGAAGATGGTTCTCCGAGCTTCGACTTTGGTATCGAAGCAACAGTCTTCAGGGAAGCTCTCCCGTTTGAGGCTCGCGAAGAAGCTTTCGTTGGCAGCATTGTCATAACAGTAGCCTTTCGCGCTCATGCTCTGAGGCAGGCCATAGAGAGCTATGAGCTTTCGAAACTCTTTGCTGGTGTATTGGCAGCCGCGATCAGAGTGAAAGAGGGGGCGACTGCCTAGAGGTAAGTTGGACATGGCTTTGGCTAGAGCGCTGGTGACGAGGACGGTGTGCATGGTTTCGGCAACACTCCACCCAACGACTGCTCGACTGTAGAGATCGATCACGACGGCGAGATAGAGCCATCCTTCTCGTGTTGCGACATAGGTGATATCACTGACACAGACTTGGCCTGGTGCGGAAGGCGGATTGGTGTTTGCTAGTATGTTTGGAGAGGCCTTCTGAGTAGGATCTTGAGTGGTTGTCTTCGGGCGAAAGGCGGCCTTGTAGCGGGCCTGGAGGCCGTTCTTCGCCATGAGGCGAGCCACGCGATTCTCTGAGCACGAGAGCCCATGTTCTTCCTTGAGTTCAGTGGTCATCCGCGGGCTTCCATAGACTTTGAGGTGGCGGTCTTCATGGATCTCTTTGATCTTGGAGACGATGATCTCGTTCTCCTGTGCTCGTTTTGAAGGTGGGCGTTTTCTGCCAGCGTAGTAGCTGCTTTTGGATAGATCGAAGGCCTCGCAAAGTTCAGTCACCTGGTAGCCTTCTTCCCGCATTTCATTGATCATCGCAAGCCTAGCTGCGGGTCCTCCGCTAGGATGCTGGCGGCCTTTTTTAGGATCTCACGCTGCCGCCTGAGGTAAGCGTTCTCGCGCTTCAGTTTCTGGTTCTCGTCCCAGAGTTCCTTGGCACTCGCTCCGGGCTGGCCGTCGTCGCCTACGGCTCCTTCGGCCATCCCTCCGCTCGCACCAAGGAACTGGTTCTTCCAATTTCGTAGGCTAGCAACGCTAACGCCAAGCTCTCGGGCAACTTGGGAGAGCGACTGGTCACTCGTCCTCAATAGGTCAACGGCTCCGTCTCGGAACTCCTGCGTGTAGTTCTTTCTTTTCTTTGGCATGGTCTGTATCTGGTTGTGTCAGACCTATCTAGCCGTGTCCATCAATTTGGGGGAACTTCAGTGGGCCTCTTCACATGAGACTCCGTCAAAATCAATGACAACGCTAATGTCGTTCCTCATCTCAAGTCTCCCTTACAAATACTAGGGTGTGTTTGATAACGGTTTCTTATTGAAAGACGTGTCGCTTTGCGTTAGTCTTGATGAGTATATGGACAAGATCCGCAAGCCTAAGTCGGAGGGCTCGAAAGTGAGAGCCCTAAAAAAATTCACTTAATTCCACGGAGGCGCTCTAACACAGGGCGATAAAGGCGGGCGACCACCGATGAAGATTGAGACCGTGATTCGAGCGCTTCTCTTCCGGCTCCGCGAAGGCTGCCGCTGGAGAGCTTTGAAGATCTTTGGCAAATGGAGTACGATCTATGGACATTGGCGGCGATGGGTTAAGCTGGGTATCTGGGAGAAAGTGCTCAATGAGCTGACTTTAAAAGCACGCGGTAAACTTTGGTCTATTGATTCGACCAGTTGCAAGGTCCACAAGCACGGTCACGGCGCACCGCAAGGCCCTGAGCATGAAGATATTGGGAAAAGCAAGGGTGGCCCGAATACCAAGATTCATGCAATAGCAGATGCCAAGGGGCGCATCGTTGATCTTTTCCTCAGTCCTGGCCATAGAAGCGATTCCCTTTACGGAGAGGCTCTCTGCGACGGTCTGCCGGAAGGAATCACCGTGTTGGCTGACAAGGCTTATGACAAAGATGAACTCATTGAGTTTCTCGAAGATCAAGGCCTTGGACACTGTATACCGAGCAAGAAGAACCGGAAAGTGAAGCGCCCTTTGGATAAAAAGAAATACCGGCTTCGCCACCGAATCGAGAACGCCTTTCAAAGGTTGAAGGAGTTTCGAGCCGTAGCCACTCGTTACGAGAAACTCGGCGATAACTTTCTCGGCTTCGCCACACTGGCAGCGATTCTTGCCTGGATATAGCAATGGTAGATAGTTTTCAAACACACCCTAAGTAGTTTTTCCACGACGGCTTCGGGGTGTATCGAGCCTAACGCCGCACAGCCTCGATCACAAGCATCCGTATATGCCGAATCGTGCTGCCAACGACAATATCGGCAATTCAATGGGGACTCAACGGTTTCGATTGCTGTACAATCCCAAAGAAACGATGGCTTTAAATGGGCAGTTAAACCAACTGAAGGGGTACCAAGGAGCCCTGCCACATGGGTGAGTCCCGAATCTGCACCAATAAATCCAACTGCACCAAGCATGAGATCAATCACGATCTCGCTAGGTTGGTTGACAAACCACATGACTCGGGTGGTTTCAAACACTTGATGAACTAGCTTCTCTTGACCTCCCCCAGCAAGGGCAATGACCTCAAACCCCTCATCGTCAAGCAGTGCCGCCAGTCTAATCCAGTGGGAGACAGGCCAATCTCTCGCCATCGCACTACTAAAAGGTGCAATTACCACATAAGAACCATTCGGAAACGGGGAGTCTATTACTGATGAATCGATAAGTTCAGGGCGGCCTGGTCTCAGATCCGGATGGATGGCGCTTGCATACCAGCGGGCACGTGTATGACCACACCTCAGCTGCTCAAAATAGTTGTGATTTAGATCAACAACCCGCACTGGGGAGTTGTCCATAGGCGCATTAACATCGATCACAAGCCCGGGATGCTTGATGCGTTGAAACCAAGAGGCATAAAACGTATGAAGGGTAACAGTCGCGCCACAGTCGGCAGCCCCGACAGCAGCAAAGAGAGCCGTCACGGCATCTCCCAAGCCGACACTCGAGTTCACTAGCGCAAGATCTCCCTCCAAATCAGGCTGCAAATCAGGCGCTACTTGTGAACCAGGATACGCACAGTCAATGGAGACCAATTTCTCGATACCCCAATCGTTTTCACCGCGTGCAACCCAATTATCCTCCGTATCAAGGTGGAAGATGGAGCCTTTGTCACCGGAACCGAGCAAGACCAATTCCAACTTAGAGCTTTCTTCCTTTAGCTCCCAAAACAAAAGACCTTTTCCACCTCCACTAATCGTACCTTTGTCATTCAACGAGATCTCGCGTCTCTTTGCATAATAGTTAGTATTGCGGATATGAGGTCTTCCGGAAAAATCGAATGGGTGGCTCTTTTTATGAATGACAATATAGGCCCGCGCGTAAGGAAAATCGATACAGGCAGTTTGCTCTTTTCCCACTTGCCCATTCCAGAGTTTACGAAGTTCGGCGAGAAAGTTTCTACACACGCCATCCATCAATGCTCCGGGAACTCTTGGATTTGTCCCCAGTAAGTCCCACTTCAGCATGATGCGATGCTGAAAAAGCCTTTCTCCTTCAACATCGTGTTGGCAAACAATTCCGTCACCAATGGGGCCTCCACGAACAGTTAGCAGTTCTGGAGAAGTGCTTATAAGATGATAGGGTGCCCCAAGTTTGAGAAAGGCCAAATGAAACGTTTCTTGGTTTCAACTTGCTAGTGCAAGACAGCTGAGAAGTAAAAGTGTGAGTATCGCAGTTGTGTTGGTGTGATCTCTAAGCAAATTGTCTAGCCGATTTCTGGATGCCCATCAACGGCGTTCTTAGCCAAATGAAGCATAGTCCTCGCTCGCTGAACATGATGACTGGTGGCGGCGGAAGCAAAGGTGTCCAGTGATCCCGCAGGAACAGAGCGCAGCGCAGTGACGAGGACAGCACTTGATTCCTTTGCTGTAGCTGGCGGATTGTTCTGGTTCAGAGATGCTGGTCGGAGACTCTCTTTGCGCGACTATTGCTCAGGCAGCACGTAAGCGATGAATGTAATCAGCAGGAGAAGCAAAGTCGAGTGTTTTGCGAGGCCGTTCGTTGATCTCCTCTTCAACCCAGTTGAGAGTGCTTTGGCTTACCTCTGCGAAACTTTCACCTTTCGGATAGTATTGACGTAGGAGCCCGTTGTGATTCTCGACCAGCCCCTTCTCCCATGAGTGATAGGGCGTGCAGAAGTAGCCCTTAGCACCAAGTTTTCGTGTAACCTCGAGATGGTCGGCGAACTCAAGTCCATTGTCATAGGTCAACGACCTCACTTTGTAGCCACGAAGCCGACTGACGATAGCACTTGCTACCGTGGACGCTTTCTTGTCTTTAAGCTTCTCGAACAGGCTGTAGCGGCTCTTACGATCCACCATACTAAGAATGAAGCCTGTTCCTTTAGCTCCTTCGACAAGATCAACCTCCCAATCCCCATAGAACTTTCGGGCTTCCACCGATGCAGGACGCTGCGAAATGTCGACTCGACCAACGATCTGACTACGAGTGCCTTTCACACGGGGTCTACGGCGACGACGAGAGTTGATTCTCAAGCATACAAAGAGTTCTCCGCCTGCCTTCTTATCCCTAGCGATGTAGCGATAGATCGTTTCGTGACTAATGGTCTCGCTGTTATCTCTGCGTAACGAGCCCGAAATCTGCTCTGGACTGTGTAGCAGACGAAGGCGCTCTTCGACTTCGTCTGCAACGCGGCCTACAATCTTCGGTCTCTTCCGCTGCCTCGCTTTACGTTCAGCAGCAAACGCCCCGGCCTGCTTGGGCCGATACCCGCGCTGCCCCGAGTTGCGTTGGATTTCTCTGCCTATCGTACTTCCGTGAAACCCAAGAGCGTCCGCGATCTCGGAATGGCTATTCCCTTGCCGAAGCATACGGGAGATGGTATTTCTGTCATGTTGGCACAGGCGTCGGTAAGTCTTTGGCATTGTTTGGTTTAGAAGTTGAGCGATGCTCTACCACCTTACCACGTCTCTGCCGACATTCTTTGTGCGCTAGCAAGTTGAATCCGCCATGCTATTATAGCATTATGCGGTGGGTTTTCTGCGACCATCTTCGCTCTGCAAGTGCCTTACAAGCTCAGTAAACGCTTCCACCTTCTCGGGATCATCTAGGTCAATGGTGTGAATCGCGGCTCTCATTATCAGAGACGCATTTGCTCTCACCCCTTGAGGTATCAACGCCATCGTAATCTTGTCGATGCACTCAAGGCCTACAGCGCGGAAGGTCATGCTCTTGGTCGTAGGAGTTGGATAGAGGACGTCGGATGTCTTCTTTACCGCCGTTGATGTAGCAAATGCCTTTCTCGCTGCCTGCTCTCTGGTTGGCGGAACGAGGTAGGGCATGATCATGAGAAGGCTCGCAGAGTCGTTGGACCTCTTCTTTCATGAGTTCAAAGATGGCGAGCTTGGCGGCTCCCCGTAGATAATCGTTGAAGATCTCAGCCGTTCCCTCGGAATCGAACTGGAGAAGTTGCTCGTGTAGTGGTTGGTTGGTATGGTGCTTTTTAGTTCCCTTCCCTGTAGGTTGGGCACCAACCAGCCACCATTTCTTTTAACGATCTCCCGGACGTCACAGAGGACACCCGCGAACTCATCAACAACACCTCGCTGAATCAGGAAATCGAGACCACCGGCAACAAGATCGACGGTCTTCGTAAAGACATCGACACTATCGTCGCGGAGATCGAAGGAGAAAAGGCATGAGTGATCAGTCCACCCCACTCGCGCTATCTCACCTCTAGAAAGACAAGAACCCACACCATGATTCTAGAAAATAAATTAAACCTCACTGACCAAGCCTCCCTCGCCAGAGCGGAGGAGGAGATCAGCAAGAGAAAGGCCAAGCAACTCTTCGATTCCGGTGACATTCAGAAAGTCGAGGTAGGCACCTATGCCGGGCTCGCCTCCATCCATCAGTTTCTTTTTCAGGAGATCTACCACTTCGCCGGGAAGTTGAGGGAGGTCAATATGGCGAAAGGAAGCTTCCGCTTCGCCTCCGTCATGTTCTTAAAGCCAAGCTTAGAGCACATTGACCAAATGCCCCAAAGCACCTTTGAACAAATTGTCGAAAAATACGTGGAGATGAATGTCGCTCATCCCTTTAGAGAGGGCAATGGCCGTGCCACCAGAATCTGGCTAGACCTTATCTTTAAGCAAGAGCTGGAACAAGTGGTCGATTGGAATCAGGTCGATAAGGAAGACTACCTCATGGCTATGGAGCGCAGTGTCGTGAAAGACATCGAGATCAAACACCTCCTGAAGCAGGCGCTGACCACCAAAATCAACGACCGAGAAGTCTACCTCAAAGGCATCGATGCCAGTTACTACTACGAGGGATACACCACTTTTAAGACTGACGAACTGTGATGCCGCTGGTTTGGGGTGTAACACCTAAGGTAAGGTAATAAGGTGTAATAAAAGGACAGGCCTTCTATTGTTATCTATTTAATCGGGTCTGGGTTCGGTGTCTAACAGAGCGCCAGTGACAGGCCAGTCCGCGCGATCGTTTAGCCATTGCCGCATGGGTTCGCCACGTAGCCAGTCCGCGTTCAATTTAGAAATGCCCCCATACACATAGACGATGGCGACCTGAAAACGGAGAAGAAGGAGAGTCCAAGCAGGCACAGAGTCCGAACGAATGTGAGGACGCAAGTGTGTGTCGATGGAGCAGTAAGAATGAGCCGGAATGAGCACTGCGATCCAACTGAGCAAGCACATTAGATAGAAGTGATTCATGTACTCTGTCTGATCGATGAGGAACAGGTAGGTGATGCCGCAAGCGAAGATCAGAGCCGCCACGCGGTAAATGAAGCCGAGGGCCACGCAGAGGGCCGCAACGACTAACGCACCCGCCAGCAAGTACAAGCCGTTTCCTGGCAATAGCTCAACCCATTCAAAGCCATGATACTTGAAGTGGAAAGAGGGCTCGACCCAATTGCGTTCGAGGCGCCCGTGATTGTAGAATCGGCATATCTCCCACGCCATGAGGCTCCCGAATGCGATACGGAAATACGCCAAGATGGCGGCGTCGATGGGCTTGAAGAGTGCGCTATGAAACCGATTCAATACTGAAGACCTCAACATTTGCATGGTAAGTGACGCAATGATGAATCGCCATTCCTGAGTCCGCGGTCGTGGTGTGGGCTATTGACAGCAAATGGTGGCCTGTTAGTATGGTGAGATGGGGAGGTATGTTTGGATATTCTTATTTCTGGTGCCCGTGGTGGCGGTTGCTCAGGATTACGTGCCGGCTTTGGGTTTCAATATTTATGGATTGGAGGGTACTGCCAATGCCGAGGCGTTGATTGCGCCTGCTTTCGCCAATAGGCTGGTTGCTCGTCGGGCGGAGGTCAGTGCCGTGACGGGAGCGACGGTGACGGTGGTTGGGAATATGGATCAGGTGATTGCAGGAGCCTGTCACATCGAGGTTCGGGAGGGTAGCTATGCCGGTCTTGTTAGTAAGGTGATGGGAGTTGCTGAGCAGGATTTGCTGTTGGAGTCGTCGGTCGAAGGTTTGGTCTCCGTCGGCGACTTCGTGGTGGTTCATGCTTATTGGACGCTGAATGAATTGTTCGAGTTTACGACGGGAACGATTGGTTCAGGAGCGACTCCGGAGGAGAGTGATCTTGTTACCTTGATTGATCCGGCTTCCCAGGAGGTGACGTCCTATTTCCTGAAGGCGGAGGAAGGCTGGCGCGAAGTGGGTGATGAAGCTGCTGGGGATCGAGGTGATGTGGGGATTCCGTTCTATCAGGGATTCTACTTTTTGAGGCGGTCAGCGGAGCGTTTTGAGATCATTGTGCATGGGGTTACGCCCTTTACACTTCATCGGTATCAATTGGTTTATCCTGGCCGCAATCTGATCGCGGTCGCGATTGTTGGTCCTTCTTTTAGGGTTGAGGACTACTTCTTTGCGCCAGGTGAAGCGGAGTTTGCAGTGCATGGGGGAACTTCGGCGGTTGATGCGGATGTCTTTGCGCTCAGTGGTCTCTTTGGGGTGATGCCCCGAATGTACTATCATTTAAGCGAGGGTTGGAAGGTGATCGGCGACCTAGATTTCGATCTCGTTCAAGCCTATGATTTCGCTAGTGCAGCGGACTACCATCGTGCTGGTGCGAAGAGCTTCCTCAAGGTCACCGCTGTGGTTCTCAGCGGTGAGGCGTCATCGCAGGAGTTTGCAAATGTGACGACTGATTCAGGCGAAGAGATAGCCGGGCCTGGCGGAGAAATGGTTGGTCCGCCTGGGGAAGTGGATGGCGTGGGTGATGGAGCAACGCCGGTTTATGGCGAGCAGCCAGAGGGGCCTTCTTCTGGTGAGCAGCCTGTGGGGCCCTCTCCTGGAGGCGTGGCTGGCACTCCTCCGGCACCTTCTTTCGAAGTGATACCGGTGGACTTTGAGCATGAGCTTTTCTCGCAGTCTGGCAGTCTTCAGATAAGATTTCAGTGGGATTCAGAAGTGGGAAAGAGTTATGCGCTTCAGCATCGGCCGGGCCCAGGGTATGAATGGCTCCGGGTTGGAGAGATTCATGTGGCTGAGGCTAGTTCGACTGAGGTCGTGGCTGGAATAGCGATCGATACTGGTGAGTTTCGTGTCGTGGAAATCCTTTACCCTGCTCCTAGTTTATGAGCGTTCAGAGTTTGTTAGCTAGTTTGGTGGCACTTGCGATGACGTCGTCGGTTTGGGGTGGTACGGTGGTGTGTTCGAACTTGGGTGAGGATGTCACGGCTTTGCTTTGTGATTCGGATGGCTTGCCTTTGCCGTTAGGCTGTTTCGTTGCGGTGGGGCACTTTGGAGATCTGACCTCGTCCGAGATTGAACAGAGGATTACTGATGAAGGGATTCCTGGCGTGATGGCTATTTGGCAGTGGTTTGGTAGTCCTTTTGAGCTGGGTCAGGGTTTTGGACAGCCTGGTTGTTTTGAGGTGGAGTTGAGACAGACGGTAGGTTCTCAGGTGACTGGTCCTCTGCATGTCTTGGTTTTAAATGGGCCGAGTCCTGAAGCGTCTACTTTTCTGACGTTATTCTCATTTCCTGATAAGACGGCTCCTGGAGATACGGAAGGTGGCTTGCCGGAGACCGACTTTCTTCACCTTCGCGATGCTACTGTTGTGATCGGTAACGTTGATGAAGGTGATGGGGTTCGAGCAGGTCCGGCGATCGCCACAGGATTTGCTACCTGGGTGCACGATCAGTTAGGTTCGGGTGACCCGTTGTCACTCACACTAGGTGCGGATGGCGATGGCGATGGCGCCTGCAATCTTGCTGAGTATGCGTTGCTCGGGGATCCTAGGAATGGCTCTGATGATGTTAGGTTAGACTTTGTTAATACGGAGGCTGGTTTGAAAGGGCGATTTCCTGCACGTACTGGCGATCCGCTGGTCACGTATCGCGTGGAAACGTGTCAGGCGCTGAGTGAAGATGTTTGGGAGGTTTACGAGGGAGAGCTTGAGGTGAATGAGGATGCTGATCTCCCGAGTGGTTACCACGAGTGCCGAGTTCCGGTTCCGGAGATTGACCGGCATTTCATGCGTGTCCGTGTGGTTTATGGAACGGAGGATTCTAGCGTTCCGAGCTTCTGATGGAGGAGCCGGTTTCCCTGTTTCGGTGCCTCAACATGGCGACCTCGGTTGCTGGGGAGGCGTGAAAGGAAGTTTTTTAAACAGTACGTGGTTTTAGGGTTGCCTTTTTAGCGCCAGTTGCGCTAAAAAGGGAGCAGACTAAGGTTTTACCCTTGTCCGTACCCACCACCAATATGTTTGCCCAGTTGATTGATGTATGGAGCGAGGCCCTCGCATGGGTCTGGATTTCCGCCGTGCCTAGGCAGGCGGCTTTGATTCTCGGCGTTGCGTTGTTGATACGATCTCAGCCTAAGATGGCGGCGGCGTGGCGGCACTGGATGTGGTTGGTTGCCGCGTTGGCGATTGGGCTGATTCCGCTGGCGGCGGTCATGCTGCCAGGTTTGCCGCTCATCCCGGCTGAATGGGTTTATGGTGAGGATGCGATGGCCGTGTCACAGGTGGGAACTTCGGTTGGCGTGACGTCTGTGCCGGTAACTCATTCCTATCATGTAGCGACTGTTTCGAGCTTTGGATGGTTGGAGTGGTCTTTCGTGATTTGGTTCGTGGGTGCCTTTCTGCTAGTAGCACGTTTGGGAATGGGGCTGTGTGGCTTGCGATCGTTTCAGCGAGATCGTTTGCCTGTGGTCACGGGGCGACTGTGTGCCCGGTTGGAGCACTGTCGGCGGGTGGCTGGCCTGACGACTTTGGTAGACTTGTACTTGTCCAGACGGAGTCCGCTGCCGATGACTTGGGGTGTGGTGAGGCCAGCGATTAATTTGCCGGAAGAGGCCGAGCAGTGGTCAAACGAACGCCTGGATGCTGTCTTTCTGCATGAGCTAGGGCACGTGCAGCGCGCGGATTGTTGGACGAATATGGTTTTGAAAGTAGTGTGTGCGCTGAACTGGTTTAATCCGTTTGTTTGGATGGCGGCGAGGCGGACTTATTTGGCGCAAGAGGTGGCTTGTGATGACTTTGCTTGTGAGCGCTTGCTTCCTTCGAATTATGCTCGGCATTTGTTAGAACTGACGGCGGTGGTTAAGGATTTCCATCGGAGTGAGATTGAGCCGGCGGTGGGGCTTTCTTCATGCGATCATTTGCGCGTGCGCGTGGCGGCTGCTTTGGATCCGGATCGGAGTCGTGATTGTCTTCCTAGCAAGACTGCTAGTATTATGAGTGGCGCGGTCTTTCTTTCGATGGGGCTGATGGCCATGGTCTCATTGCGCTTCGTTGATGAAGCTCATGCGGTGCAAGTCCTTCATGCTGAGATTGTGGCGGACTCTGCCGTCGGTGAGCCTGAGGTGGTGGAGGCGGTGGTGGAGGCGTCGGATTCCAACCCCTTGGATCGTGTGCGAGCGATTGGGGAGTGGTTTCACGCTTTTCCCGAGAAGCTTGAGGGAGTGATTCTGCAGGGCACTGTGGTGGAAGAACCCTTAGAGAAGGTGGTGCCACTTGAGGAGGAGGTGCCGGAAATGGAAGCGGCTTCTGAGCCTGAGCCGGTTCAAATCTTTGAGCCTGAAGTGGTGCCAGCAGTTCTTGCTGCTCCGATGCCTTTGATCGTTAAGCCTCGTGTAGTCGAGTCAACGAAAGCGCAACTGTTAGACTTGGAGGCAATCGATTGGCGAAGCTTTTCACGCAAGGCGGGATCGCGACGGGGTCACACGGTGGTGTTGAATCACCAAGAGAGTGTTTGTAACCGTTATGCTAGACTTTCGCCTGTGGATCGTAAGAAGCAGGGGAGTCTGCGTAGTTACCTGAAACGAAATGGGGTGCATCTCAGCGAGGCTGGTATGCGCCGGTTGGTGGAGCGGACGTTTCGCCAGCAGCTTTGAGGTGTTTGCCTGGAAGCGTTGGACCACGGAGTGATCCACGACAATGCGCTAGTATTGCCTGGAAGCGTTGGACCACGGAGTGATCCACGACAATGCGCTAGTATTGCCTGGAAGCGTTGGACCACGGAGTGATCCACGACAATGCGCTAGTATTGCCTGGAAGCGTTGGACCACGGAGTGATCCACGACAATGCGCTAGTGTTTGCCTGGAAGCGTTGGACCACGGAGTGATCCACGACAATGCGCTAGTATTGCCTGGAAGCGTTGGACCACGGAGTGATCTACGACAATGCGCTAGTAGGATTTGGCGAAGATGATGCGCTGGGTGCTTGGCTTGCCGGTGTAGAAGCAGGTGCCTTCTTCGTTGTAACGTTTGTCGAAGGGGAGGCAGCGGATGGTGACTTGGAGGTCTTTCTTAATCGCTTCTTCGTCTTCGTTCGTGCCGGCCCAGTGAGCGATAGCGAAGCCGCCTTCGGATTTCTTGTTCTGGAAGAAGTCGTAGAAGGCTTCCTTGGTATCGATGTTGATCGAATACTCTTCGCGGAAGGCGAGGGCGCGTTTGTAGAGGCCGTCCTGAATTTCTTGGAGGGTGTCGAGGGCCTGGCTGACAAAGTCGTCCGTTGGGAGGAAGGCTTTATCTTTAGGGCCGCGATCGCGGCGGACGACAGCGACGCTGCCTTTCTCAAGGTCGCGTGGGCCGATCTCGACGCGGATGGGGACGCCTTTCTTGATCCATTCCCAGTTCTTCACGCCGCCGTTGAGGTCGCGGTCGTCGACTTTGACCGTGAGGCGATCGTCGTGGAAACGCAGGGCGCGTAGCTTGGTCGCCAGCTCATTGGCGGCAGCAAGGACAGGCTCGCGGTGCTCTTCTTTGGGGATGACTGGCAGAATGACAATGTGTGTGGGAGCAATGCGGGGAGGGAGCACGAGGCCGTCGTCATCGGCGTGCGCCATGATGACGGTGCCGATCATGCGGGTCGAAACCCCCCAGCTGGTGGTCCAAGCGTGTTCGACTTCGCCACCGCGTCCTTGGAAGCTGATGTTAGAGGCCTTGGAGAAATTCTGTCCGAGAAAGTGTGAGGTTCCGGCTTGGATTGCTTTGCGGTCTTGGACCATGGCTTCGACACAGAGCGTGTCTTCGGCACCAGGGAAACGTTCGTTCTCTGACTTGCGGCCGGTGATGACGGGCAGGGCGAGGTGCTCGCGCATGAACTTCTCATACACGTCTAACATCTTGTCCGTTTCTTCTAAAGCTTCCTTCTCGGTCTCGTGCGCGGTGTGGCCTTCTTGCCAGAGGAATTCAGCGGTGCGCAGGAAGAGGCGGGGACGCATTTCCCAGCGCATGACATTGGCCCATTGATTGATGAGCAAAGGGAGATCGCGGTAGGACTCGACCCAGCGTGAGAAGGCGGCACCGATGATCGTTTCCGACGTGGGGCGGATGACGAAGGGTTCGGTGAGTTTGCCAGAGGGAACGAGCTTGGTCTTGCCGTCTTCGCCTTTCTCGGCTTCCAAACGGTGATGCGTGACCACGGCACATTCGGTGGCGAAACCTTCGGCGTGTTCGGCTTCTTTCTCGAGGTAACTTAAAGGGATGAGCAGGGGAAAGTAGGCATTCTCATGACCAGTGTCCTTGAACATCTGGTCCATCTGCTGTTGGATGCGCTCCCACATGCCGTAGCCCCAGGGCTTGATGACCATGCAGCCGCGCACTTCGGAATTCTCGGCAAGATCCGCAGCGCGGACGACTTGTTGATACCACTGTGGAAAGTCCTCTTCGCGGGTGGGGCTGATCGCGGTCTTGTTCTGCTTGGCCATGGAATCGGCTAGCACGTTTCGAGGAAACCGCGATAGAAATCCACGCCTCTTTCGAGGGATTCTATACTGATCCACTCATCTTCCGTGTGGGCCTGATCGATGGAGCCTGGACCTGCTGCCACGGAGGGGATCCCAACGGCTGCAAGGTGCGCGGCGTCACAGAACCACGGCGCGCCAACTTTCTTTCCGCTACCGGCTGCAGCGAGTGCCGTGACCATGGGATGATCGGGATCGGTATTGAGAGGGGAACATTCCAGGCCGACTTTAATCTCGATCTCATCAGGCACCTGATCTTTGAGCAAGCCTAACAAACCTCTCTCTGCCAACTCAGGCGTCAATCGAAAGTCCAAGTTCGCCGTGGCATGATCAGGGACGATGTTAGGTTGAATGCCGCCGCTGATTTGGCCAATGTTCATAGTGGAATGACCAAGCACTTCATGAGGGAACGTTTCCAAGATCGGTGGAAATGTCCGATCCAAGTGATCCAGGACGCGCGCGAGTTTTAGAATGGCATTGTCCCCGAGCTCAGGGCGTGAGCCGTGGGCTGATTTCCCCGTGGCGACGAGTTGCACCCAAGTTGTGCCTTTGTGGGTGTAGACCACGTCCATGTCTGTCGGCTCACCGATCACGGCGAAGTCGTAGTTGGGATGATGTTTCGCAAAGTGTTTGGAACCGGGCTGGCTATTCTCCTCGCCCATGAAACCGACGAAGGTGACCTCGACGGGAAGTTTCGCGATGCCTTCGGGGCCGAGTTCTTTGAGTGCCCAAAGCATCGCCGCCATGGTGCCTTTCGTATCGGCAGCGCCGCGACCGTAGAGTCTTCCGTCACGAATCTCAGCGGCGAAGGGATCGATGGTCATTCCCTGGATGGAAACGGTATCTATATGCGGGCCGAGCAGCACCTGTGGTTTGCCTGGCTGATCAGTCGGGAAATGGCCAATCACGTTGGGGCGACCCGGCTCGATTTCTTCGACAGCGACCTCCGCTCTCATTTCTTGGAGAAATTCAGCGAGAAAGGTGGCACATTGCCCTTCCCCTAGATAAGGTTGGGAGGCTGAATCGAGGGCGAAAGGATTAACGCTTGGGATTCTCACCAACGTCTGAAGCAGCTCGGTCACCGAGTTCGGTTTAGCCATGAAGAGAAGGTCCGCGAGAAGCCATTTCTGGCAACTCAGGACTAGGATAAAAAAGAAACCGTTGACAAGGAAGTCGGCGGAACGCTACATCAGCGGGCTTTCCAGCCCAAATCAAAGACCCAACCAAATTTTAGGAATGAGTGACGACACACCAAAGCCGCCGAAACCACCAACACCTCCCATGACAGATAAGACCACCACGGTCCCTCTGAAGAAGGAGACGGTGAGGATCACGCTCAAAGCCAAGCCTGATGGCGCGCCACCTGCGCCACCTGCAGCCAAGCCTCCAGTGGCTCCCAAGCCGCCAACAGCCTCGGCTCCCAAGCCTCCTACTGCTAGTGCTCCCAAGCCGCCCACAGCTTCGGCTCCTAAGGCACCGTCGGTCAAAGCGCCCTCCGCGCCTTCGATCAAAGCTCCCGCAGTCAAAGCTCCCGCAGTCAAAGCTCCCGCAGTCAAAGCTCCCGCAGTCAAAGCTCCCGCAGTCAAAGCTCCCGCAGTCAAAGCTCCTGGTGCTCCAGCAGTGAAGGCTCCCGGTGCACCCGCGGTCAAAGCTCCTGGTGGCAAAGCACCTGCCGGCAGGGCTCCTGCGAAGAAGGCGCCTGGCTCTCCCGCAAAGAAAGTTGCTGCTGCTAGTACGGCTCCATTGCCTAAGGCTACGGTAAAGCTCCAAGCTGCCCCTGCGCTGCCTAAGGCTCCCACGCTTAGCGGTATTTCTGCCAGCTCCGTTGTCGACGACGATGATGATGGCGGCGGTCTCATCACACCTATCGCTATCTTGGCGTTCCTGGTCAGTCTCGTGCTTCTCGCGATCGAGCTGATGAACTACCTCCAAGGTCAGTAAACCTTTTCACCCTTTCATTAGACTATGTTCCAAGCATTACTTGTCTTCGCACTTGCCGTTGTCGTCCTCGTTCTCGAGTTGATGTCCAAGGGCGTCATTTAGTCGAGCGGTTGGGGCGGAACACCGCCTCACGCACTTTTAGATTTGCATCGTCAGCCATGCCCGCCATTAGGTAGGCATGGCTGATTCTATTGTAACGATCACTGGAGATAACTTTGAGGCAGAAGTGACCCAATCTTCTGTGCCCGTCCTCCTGGACTTCTGGGCACCTTGGTGTGGTCCTTGCCAACAACTCAACCCAGTGGTCGAAGCGCTCGCAGCTGAGCTCGGTGACACCGCTAAGATCTGCAAAGTGAACGTGGATGACAATCGCGACCTCGCAGTGAAGCTCAGCGTCCGCGCCATGCCTACCCTCATCTTCTTTAGCGGTGGCGAAGAGAAAGAGCGCGTCACAGGTGCGCTCAATCAGGAAGCCATGGCTTCCAAGCTTAAGGCTCTCGCTTAGGGCTGGTCAGATCAACGAGCGCATGCGATCGAGAATGACTTCGCCTGCGCGATAGTTGTCTGGATTCTCAGCCCACTGGAGCGCTTTCTCTCGAAGCGGCGGTAGATTGCCTAGCATCGAGCGAGTGGTGTCTGCTAATTCGTCTTTCGGACAAGCTTCGCTGAGAAGAGTGCCTCCGGCTTCGGCGACGTGCGGGGCGTAGCCACAGTTCTTTGTGCAGGTGACAGGGAGTCCGTAGGTGAGGGCTTCGGTAAGTACCATGCCTGCGGTTTCGCGTTCGGACGGGTGGACTAACAAGTCGGCTGAAGTCATCAGCGCGGGCAGGTCATTGCGAGCACGGAGCCAATTTACGCGTTGAGAAACCTGAAGTTTGTCGGCGAGTTGGAGTGCTGTGTCGGTGTCATCGTCACCGCACACAGCGAGGTGAATGGAGGCGTCGAGCAAAGGCAAGGCCTCGATGATACGATGAAGCCGCTTCAGTTTGAAATTGGAGCCGACAAAGAGGAGCAACTGAGTGGATTCCGCGAGATTGAGTTCAGTGAAGATACCGGTTCGCAGAGTTTCGCGGGACTCAGAGAAAGTCTTGGCGGGTCGCAGCCACGGTGGAAGTAGGGTAAAGCGTGTGGTCTCTAAGTCGTAGTGTGCTTGATAGTCAGCGACCTCATTCTTTGCGAGGAAGAAGAGGTGGGTGTCGGACTGTGGCCCAAAGACGGCGCGCTCGGTTTGCAGTTGATGCCGGTAGCGCGGAAGAAGTTTGGCAACGGCTGGCTTGGTGGCCTCGAATCTGGATTTGATGCAGGCGTCGCCACAGAAATGAAAGGGCGCCGCCGGCACGCGGTGAAAGCCGATGCTGGTCTCGAAGTGTGCTAGTTCCTCCTGGCAAGCACGAGCGAAGCGTTCGGCTTTAGCGTGGTTGCTAGTCCCGCCGGTGTGTAGCGTCTTTACGGGAATGCCTTCCGGTTTGGGTCCGTCCCAGGTGGAGACGATGAGGGTGGGTTCGTCTCCGACTTGTTGTGCAGTTTCCGCAAGACGAAGGGCGTCACGTTGCAGTCCGCCGTAGGGAAAGTAATGCTGGAGGAAGATGGCGAACTTCATGCGAGGGCGCTGCTGAAGGCTGCAAGGCGTTCGGGTGAGGTTTGCCAGTTCTTGAGGAAACGAGCACGATCTTTGTTGCGTTGGCGGTCGAAAGTCGATGCCGAGGTGTGGAAGCGCAGGCTGTCGAGATCAATCAATGTGAGGATTTCGTCACGAGAGATGATGAAATTACTCGCTTTCATGTCCCCGTGCGTCGCTTGGAGATAAGCGAGTTCCTTCCATCGCTTGGCGGACTCGGTGACCATGGATTCGGGCGTGGAAGCTTCATTTAAGGGGGCACCTTCGGTCTTCTCCATGAGGAGAAAGGCCTGTTCTAGCAGAGGGCCTTGCTTGATCTGGAGGCAGGCTAACGGGCGTGGTGTGGGAATGCCAAAGGATCGTAAGGCGTGACCGTGACTCCAACTGGTAAGAGCGCGTGATGTCGAAAGGGCGTGTGTTAGTCGATAGCCCAGCGGCTTTCGGTTGTATCGTTTGAGAACGTAGTGGCGATCGTCGTGGGTTACTTCCACGACGGTACAGGTATTGCCGTCTTTGAGTAGAGGTGTGTTCTCAAAGAATTGGTTAGGCTTTGACCGCAGCTTTTCGGCTAGTTCGACGTCGAGATCTCGGCAAGCGAGCCAGTGTTGGTTGTTCTTCTCTTTGCAAATGAACTCAGTGCAGGTGCGGCGAGTCTTCTTGAGATAGCGCCTTAGCCGATTCTTGATCGCGTCTGCTGCCGCCTGTTTGACCTGAGCCTGCATGCTGGCATCGTCGGAATAGGCCGAGAAGGCTTCGTTTACTTGATCACGCGAGCCTAACGGAACAGTGGCGATGAGAGTGGCGAGATTCCGAGCACGGACGTCGCGCGCGAGGGGTGCTGTTTCGGAAAGGCAAGAGCCTGCATCGAGCATGGTGAGGCCACATTTGCTCCAGAAGTAATTTCCTAGATGATTGTCAGTCTGATAGAAGCCTGTCTCGTGTTGTGAGGCGACGAGTCGAAAGAGAGCACGGAGGCTTTCATCGCTTAGGGCGTGGTTGAGCGTCTTGCCATCTGGAATGTAGCTGAAAGCGACTGCGATGCGGCCATCGGCGGTTGTCGCGCGGAAGAGTGGGGCGGCAACGTCCAACCCTGCCTGAGCCAACTTCTTTGCCATGGTCCACTCTCGCGCGGAATCGCGCGCTTGTTTCGGATGAACGTCGTAGGCCTTCAACAGAATATACCCGCTTGGTCCCTTGGCTTTCCACACGGCCCGCCTTCCTGGTAGGAATCGCAAACGTTCCTCCAGTGATAACGTGAGGGAGCGACCCGGCTCGAACTCGTTGGTCGCAGCCTCTTTCACCACCCAGGTAGAGTCTTGGTGATTCGTGTTCGCCACCCGACAAGGCTGAGGACTTGTTCCAAGATGTCAACTGGGAGAGCTAGATTCCGGGAGTTATTGCTCCGCCGTCCTGCGCGAGATGAAGCGCTATGATCGCGGAGCGCTCAGCGACATTCGTATATTTCGGCTGAGAGGTTCTCGATTGACGTCTTTGTGGAATGGATGAATGACTAGCATCATGTTCAATCTCTTTAAGAAGAAAGGCGCTCAGCCCAACGCTTTTAAGATCCAGTTTGCCAGTAGTTTCTTGCCGATGATGATGGGAGAGTCGCGCGTGGAATTCCTCTCAGCGCTCTCTTCGGAGAAGGGCGAGGCGATCTTTGCAGACTCCTGGACGAGCATGTCTGAGAAGACATTGAAGCCAAAGGATCGTGTTCCGCCGACTGGGTTGAAACCGCATGTCTTTCGTGAGTCCCAGCATCTAGTGGCTGTTTTTGAGATGCCGACTCCCTCGGTAGTGAGTGAGCCGCTTTTCTGTGCTGGCGTGCTTGGGCCTGTCAGTGAGGAGGAATGGAATGATGAGGCGATGCGAGCGGCGCCGTTGCGCTACTTTGTTGGGTTGAATACAGGGCCTAACCAAATGGAGATCGGTGAGATGATCGAGGGGGAAGAGCCTAAGGTGTTTGGGGAAGGTCCTGAGCCGGATGTCTATCTCTTTACGGAATGGATTCTCAATGAGGCGGTCCGAAATGAGAAGGTGACGAGCATTCGCTCAAACGATGAGGCGATGGTGGAAGCGATTGAGAAAGCGCGAGCGGGTCTACCTGAGATCACAGAGCGGTTTGCTGCGGGTGAGTTGGAGCATTTCACAGTCAAAGTGCCAGTGAAGGATGGCGAAGATGTAGAGCATTTCTGGCTCTCAGAAACACGCTATGCCGATGGTGTCTTTTCGGGTGTGCTCGATGTGGAGGCGCAGGTAGTGAGCAATGTAGAGTTGGGCCAAGCGTACGAGGCGGAGGCTTCTGAAGTGACGGACTGGATGCATGTGAATGATGGCATGATGTATGGCAACTTCACTCTGCGTGCGATGCTTCCTCACATGACGCCAGCGGAGGCTGCCAAGTATCGGGCGATGTTTGCGGAAGATGTTTAGCGGCCTGTCAGAAAGTTGGGAAGCTTTCTTTGAGGTGATTCTGAATGTCTGTTAGTCCTGGTCGAGTGTACTGCTCGATGACTTTCATTCTCTGTTCGTCGGCTGTGTCTGTGCATAGCTTGATTGGAGATGCTTCAAGGCCGAAGATGCTGTAGTAGTCGGCAAATTTGTAGTCGTTTCCGCGAACTAGGTCGGATAGCTTAAGCCAAGCGTTAGGCACGCGTAGTGCATCGGCTGCGATCAGTCCATGCATGGCGGAAGAGAAGAGGACTTCACATTCTTGGATTTGCTTGATTACTTCGAGAGGGGGTTGGAAGACATCGATCTCACAGAAGCCATCGTGACTGTCGACTAAGGTCTTTAGCTGTGCGTTTCCTTTGTCTTTGTAGTGGGCTAGAAATCCAGCGCGCCATCGCTTCGGGGGCGATGGCTGGTCTTTGACTAACAATTGAGCTAGGAGGCCAGGGTCGCCTACTGGGGTGGTCGCTGGTAGGCCTAGGGCCTCGCGCGTGAGGTGGCCCCGCACTGCATGAATGGTGTGTTTGAGTCGGCAGGGGTCTGGTTGGGCCATGAAGCCAGTGCCCCAGACGTGCGCTGGACGGCGCCAGAAGGATTGTTTCTGAAAGCGCTGCAAGAGGCTGCCTACAGCAACGATCTGACAGTGTGCTGGCTTCGCATGAATCATGCGTTTGCCTGAGACGGCTTCGCATATCAAGGGCGAGAGGGCATCGCCGAAGTTTGGTTTCGAGTGCGACCAATGGAGTTTGATCGTGCCAGGCAACTCGGCTTCTTTCATGTGTGGAGAAGAGCGCTTGCCGAATCGGGAATCAAGTGAGGAAATGAACGGTGAGTTGCGCGGGGTTTGGATTGGGGCTTGCATGGCGTATGTTCAAAGAAGTGGATCACATTGCTATCGTCGTGCGGGATACGGAAACGGCTCTGACGTTTTATCGAGATCAGATGAAGTTGCCTCTGTTGTATAGCGAAGTGTTGGAGGGGCCTGGGGTGCGGTTGACGTATTTGGATATGGGAAATGTTAGGCTTCAGTTGGTGGAGCCGCTGTCGCCGGAGCATCCGTTGTCGAAGCATCTTGAGGAGCATGGTGAGGGTTTTCATCATGTTTGCTGGAAGGTGGATGATGTCGATGAGGCGATGGCGAGTTTGGCGGAGCATCAACTTGGGCCGAAGCCGAATGAGCCGCATCCGGCGCCGAATGGTGGGCGAGCGGCTTTTATTGAGCCGGAGCAGACTCGTGGGGTGCTTTGGGAGATGACGGGTCGTTAGGCGCGTTACAATGCTCAAGGTGATTTAGAATCGCCGCGGTTGACGGGTGACTGTAAGCACTAGGAATGAATCTTCGGTTTCCTGTTGTCGCGACGTTCTCGGTATTCGTTCTTTCCGGCTGCTTTCTTTCGAAGCCACTGCATGAGAGGACGGTTAGTTTGACCGTGGGGCACCTTCCAAATCAGGGATTGCAGGTGGAGTCTGCAGATGGGCGGATTGAGGTGATGCAAGATTCGAATATGCCTGAGAATGGGAAGGCTTATGGTAGAAAGCCTCCGCATGTGCAGGTCACTGGGGTAATTCGGGCGATGTCGCCTGAGCGTTTGGAGGCGACGAGTTTAGAGGCGGTGCGTGATGGGGGTGAGCTGCGGATTAGGCCTGTGTGGCCGGATAATAAGCGACGTTCGAATGAGGGGTGTACGATCACGGTGGCTATTCCTAGTGTGAGTGGGCTTGATTTGAAGTCTTCTAATGGTTCGGTCAAAGCTTCGGGTTTGTCTGGCGAGGCTCGGTTGAGGACGAGTAATGGATCGGTGACGCTGGAAGATCATTCGGGGCCTGTGCGAGCGACGACAAGTAATGGAAGTGTTAAGGTGAGTGGCGCTTTGGGGGATGTGGAGCTGCGGTCTAGCAATGGGAGGATCGAGGCTTCAGGTTTGCAGGGTGAAGTGGATGCGAAGACTTCTAACGGATCGATCACTTTGGAGTTGGGCGCTGACTTTGGCGGGACGTTAGATTTATCGACGTCTAACGGATCAGTGAAAGTCGACTCTGGTTTGGAGAGTGCAGTGGTGAGCCGGACCAAGAAGAAGGCGGCAACGTTGCGTCTTGATGGGCAGCAAACGCGTTCGCAGGCGAGGACTAGCAATGGCTCGATTCGGGTGGAGCGGCGTTAGGCTCTGGTAGGGCTGTGTGGTGAAGTTGGCGATTCTGTCATGGCCAAGATCTAGAGTTTGTGTACGCTTGAGGTTATGTGTTGCCGACGTTCCCTCCTTCTTTTTCTAGCGGTTATGGTTCCGATAGTGAGCGAGGCTCAAGAGTCTGATTCGTTTAAGTTTACGTCGTTTGACCTGGTTGATGAGGAGCTGGTGTTGCGTTGGGATGGGGGCGTGGCTCCTTTCCAGGTGCAATCTAGTGGCTCTTCATCGGGGGCGTGGGTTGCTGAGTCGGCAGAGGTTGTGGATAGGGATCGGACGATTGTGGCGGGTTTGGATGCGGAGCGGCGTTTCTTTAGGGTGGCTTCTGGGGATGATATCATTCCGCCGAGCAATGCGATCGTTTCACCGACGCCGGGATCGATCTTGACGGCGCCGCTGGTGGATGGGGCGCGGAATGCGGCGGTGACTTTCACTTGGGAGGCTTTGGGTGCGGAGCCGGGGCTTTGGTGGTTTTATGTGGGCACTTCGGCGGACCGGGATTTGTATTTTAATAGTGGGCAGGTCTCGTCCGATAGCCGACAGGTGACGGTTCCAAGCATCCCACTCGATGGCGAAGAGGTGTTGGTGAATCTTTGGTGGCGGACTGAGGCGGGAAACTGGATAAATCAGGCCGCTACGTATGGGACTCAAGCACTGGGTCAGATCACATCGCCAACCCCAGGAACTAGGCTTGGGAACAATGGCTTTTTCCAATTGGCGCCCAATGGCTTGGATATCGCTGTTTGGTGGGTTTACGTAGGGTCTTCCGTTGGCGGTCTAGAGTATTCCGATGACGGGCGAAGTGGGACGGCTCCAGGGGATCCTGTTCTGCCCTACAGTGGTGTTCCGAGTGATGGTAGCACGGTGCATGTAAGGCTTTTCTGGAGACTAACAGGTTCAGAGGACTTTGAGAGCCGGGACTATGAGTATCTGGCTCCGGAAGGGCCAGATGGCCCGGTTGCCCCCAGTTAGGCCTTGTGGCTCGGCGCTGATTCGGTTGCTTTGTGATTTCTTGGGCTTTTGTGTTGCCAATCTCGGCCGAGTTTCTATGCTGGCCGCCCTCGTTTTCTAGCTAAGGGAGTGACCTTGCTTGACATGTTCGTGTGCCACCCAGAAACCATCTTTTTTCCGCTTGTGAAATTTTTCACAAGCGCTTAGGAGTCCAATAACCATGCCCAACTTCTTTCCGCGCTGGACTAACCTGTTGCCCATCCAGATCGGCATCGCGCTGATGATGATGGGGTCTGCCGTGACGGCAGGTCTGTGGTATTATTTCACTCCGAAATACACGCGTGTAGGTTATCAGCCGGCGCAGCCAGTTCCATTTAGTCACAAGATTCACGTGGAGCAGCATGGGATGGATTGTCGCTACTGTCACAGTTTCGTAGAGAAGTCTGGTCACTCAAACATTCCTTCCACGGCGACGTGTATGAATTGCCACGAGCACATTAAGAAGGATAGCCCGAAGCTGGCTCCTGTGCGGGACAGCTGGAAGACGGGCAAGCCGATCGATTGGGTGAATGTTCACGAAGTTCCTGATTATGCTTATTTTGATCACTCAGTGCACGTGAATCGTGGAGTGAGCTGTGTGGAGTGTCATGGTCGTGTTGATAAGATGGACGTGGTTTACCAAGATCAGCCTCAGAGCATGAGTTGGTGTCTCGACTGTCATAAGGCACCTGAAAAGAATATTCGCCCGATGGATGAGTTGCTGAATTTCGATTGGAAAGCTTCCGACGAGAGTCGCGAAGAGTTCTACGGCGAGATCATGGAACACAATGGCAAGACGGCTGACCAGCTGATCGGTGTCATTGAGTCCGATCAGAAGTTACGCCCGCTGGAGAATCGGACTAAGGAGGATTTGATTCGCTTGTCTGAGCAGGTTTACGGCAAGGGTGAAATGACTCAAGATGAGGTCGGCTTGCAGTTGAGAGAGGCCTGGAATGTGAACCCGCCGCTGAGTTGTTCAGCCTGTCACCGTTAACGCTTTAAGGCTGACTTGATCCACGAATGAAACGTATCATCCATCATCCCAAGCCCGTGCAAGGCGAGAAGCGCCGCTGGCGTAGCCCAGGCGAGCTGGAAGACACTCCGAAGTTCCGCGAATGGCTCGGTCGGGAGTTTCCTGCGGGTGCTTCTGAAGTGGAGGACTCCGAGTCTTCACGCCGGACATTCATGAAGCTGATGGGTGCCTCGACGGCGCTTGCTGGTTTCGGCGTGGCGGGTTGCCGTCGCCCAGAGAAGTATCTCGTGCCTTACACAAGGGCGGTTGAGTGGGTGATTCCTGGTCATAGTTTATTTTATGCGACGGCCATGCCTCATTTGGGTGGTTGTACGCCTGTGGTGGCGACTACCTATGAAGGGCGTCCGATCGGTCTAAAGGGAAATGCGCTTCATCCTGCGAATCAAATTGAGGTAGATGGAGAGACGAAGAGTAGTGCTGGCGCGGACCATTTCGTGCCTGCTGCGGTGTTGAATCTCTATGATCCTGACCGTTCACGGGAAGTTCTGACAAAGGGTCAGGTGTCCTCGAAGGAGGCATTTCACGCTGGTTTGGAAGCCGTTCGCACAGAGTTGACGGCTAGTCAGGGCAAGGGGTTGGCTATGCTCGTCGGTGAGGGTGTGTC
Organism: Caprella mutica; assembly: GCA_947561585.1. Classification (NCBI taxonomy): domain Eukaryota; kingdom Metazoa; phylum Arthropoda; class Malacostraca; order Amphipoda; family Caprellidae; genus Caprella; species Caprella mutica. The sequence continues at coordinate 53,161 of CANNZV010001795.1, read as the reverse complement.
TCCAACTAGGGATCGCTTGCTGAGCGAGTTGACGGTGAAGTTTCCGCAGGCAAAGCTTTTCCGTTACGAGGCTTTCAATAACGCTAATGTGCGTGCTGGGGTGAAGACGGCCTTTGGGCGCGACGATATTTCGATGCTGCCTCGCCTTGAGCAGGCGACGCGGGTGCTTTCCTTGGATTCAAATTTCTTGGGCCTTGATTCGGTTGGTAATACCGGCCTTGGGTTCTCGTCTGCTCGCCGCGCTGATCAGATGGTGAATGGCGAGTGGCAACAGCGCTCATCAGATGAGATGAATCGGCTCTATGTGGTGGAGCCAGCCTTTACTGTAACTGGTAGTGTGGCTGATCACCGATTGCGTGTGGCCGGTAGCCAGGTGGCGCGAGTGGCTGCGGCAGTAGCTCAGCAGCTTGGTGTTGCTGGCGTTACGGCTGAAGTCGATGAGCGAATCGCTGCTTGGGTAAAGCCTGCGGTTGAAGACCTTCAGGCGCAGTCCGGGAAGGCGATCGTCCTAGCGGGTCCGCAGCAGCCAGCCGAAGTCCATGCGTTGGTAGCGGCGATCAATGAGAAGCTTGGAGCTTATGGTAAAACGATCTCCGTTGTGCAATCGGGTGAGCGCGCCTTCGGGAGCCTGGCTGATTTGCGTGAAGCGGTGAATTCTGGTGCGGTCACGACAGTGATTAGCACGACGCCGGCTGATCCTGTTTACGATGCGCCTAACAACTTCCGCTGGGAAGAGGTCATCGAGAAGACGACTTACATTCAGTTGGGTTTCAATCGCAATCACACGGCTGTGTTGGCTGACTGGCATGTGCCAGGCACGCACTTCTTGGAAGAGTGGGGTGATGCGCGGGCTGCTGGTGGGACATACTCTATCATTCAGCCAATGGTGAATCCATTGGTGGGTGGTGTTTCTGAGGTGAACTTGCTCCTGAAACTGCTCCAAGAGGGTCCTCTTGCGGAGGAAGAGGCTGCGGTTTCTGAGGATGTCATTGCGGGAGAGGTGAAGAATGCTCCGGGCGCTGATTACGAGGCTGTCCGGGATACGTTCCTGAATACCCTGACCATTTCTGGTGATAAGGAGACGGCGTGGAATCATACGTTGCGCGATGGGTTCTTGGTGAATTCAGCCTACCCGTCAGTTGCTGTGAGTGGTGCCAAAGCGACGGCTCCTGCGGTGGTTGCGGCGCCTTCTGGCATTGACGCCCTTGAGGTTCGTTTCGTGCCTGATAATCGAGTTTACGACGGCCGTTACATCAACAATGGTTGGTTGCAGGAGGCTCCTGATCCGATTACGAAGCTGACTTGGGACAATGCGGCCCTTATGAGCGTGAAGACGTTCAACGAGTTAGGTTTAAAGAAGGATGGTCAGCGCGTGAAGATGGCTTTTAATGGTCGTGAGGGTTTCTTTCCGGCGCTTCAAGCCCCTGGTCATGCAGATAATTGTGTTACTTTGTCAGTTGGTTACGGTCAGCGTGTTTGTGGCAAGGTTGGCTACGGCGCGGGTTTCGATGCCTTCTGCATGCGCACTTCGGTGACGCCATACGTGGCCACTGGCGCGACGGTGGAAATTTTGGAATCTGATGAGGAAGTGAATCCTTCACTTCCGATGGCGAATCATGCTCCTCACAAGGATGGCACTTTGGTCATCGAGAAATGGTCTGAGCTAGCTCTGACACAAGAACACAATAGCATGGAGGGCCGTGGGCTCGTTCGTGACGGTGGGCTTGATGATTACCGAGAGGATCCTGACTTCGCGAAGACTGTGGGAATGGATTCTCATATTCCGGAGAATCAGCACCTTTATAAGCCGAAGACCACGAGGAGCACTGGCTCCGTGCCGTTCAATGAACTCGATCCTCATCACCAGTGGGCGATGACGATCGATTTGAACACCTGTTTGGGCTGCACGTCTTGCCAGATGGCTTGTCAGGCAGAGAATAACATTCCGATCGTGGGCAAAGATCAGGTGTTGCGTGGTCGTGAAATGGCTTGGATCCGCATGGATCGTTACTTCACGGATCCTACGCTGGTTGCTGAGTCTGATCCGCTGACGCATCAGGAAGGTGAGATGAAGAGCAATGGCGTTCACATTCTCGATGAGGATGCGATCGAGATCTTGCCCCAGCCGGTGGCTTGTCAACAATGTGAGTCTGCTCCTTGTGAGGCTGTTTGCCCGGTGAATGCGACGGTTCACAGCGATGATGGTCTCAATGTGATGGCTTACAATCGCTGTATTGGTACTCGTTACTGCGCGAATAACTGCCCTTACAAAGCGCGACGTTTCAATTTCTTCGACTACAACAAGCGTAGCCCGCTTACGACGAAGAAGATTCCTGGTTTAGAGTTCAATAACCTTTATGCAGGTCCCTTCGGTGACACGCACAATGAGGGCATCGGCAACTTGCAGAAGAATCCGAACGTCACGGTCCGCATGCGGGGGGTGATGGAGAAGTGCACCTACTGTGTGCAGCGTATCCAAGCTGCAAAGATTGGCCAGAAGGTCGAGGCTAGGGACTCTGATAAAGTTAAAGTAGCGAAGGATGCGGTGAAGACGGCTTGTCAAGAAGCTTGCCCAGTCGACGCTATTCAGTTTGGAAACCTCAAGAATGATGAGGATACCGTGAATCGCTTCAAGGATTCTCCTCGTAGCTACGACCTATTGAAGTATGTGAACACCCGGCCGCGCACGTCTTACCTTGCGCGGATTAAGAACCCGAATTTGAAGATGCCAGGCGGCGTGGAAGTCGGCACAACATCTAAGCACATTCATTGATCTTGGATCACTGAGAACCTAGTATGGCTAACGGAACCACAACAGCTGAAGACACGGCGCCCGCTCCTATGGAGCGAGAAAAGCTCGTGCTCAACAAGCGCTCCTATAATTGGATCACGGAACGAATTTGTGGTGTGGTCGAAGGTCCTCAGCCACTTCTTTGGTGGCTCCTCTTCATTCCTTCCGCTCTGATTGCGGCTCTTGTGCCGATCGGTCTGATCATTCTGGTTTCGACTGGTGTTGGTGTCTGGGGAAACAATCACCCTGTGGGTTGGGGTTGGGCGATTACGAACTTCGTCTTCTGGATTGGTATCGGTCACGCGGGAACGCTGATTTCGGCTATTCTCTTCCTAACTAGGCAGAAGTGGCGGACGTCCATTAACCGATCTGCGGAAGCCATGACGCTCTTCGCCGTGATGTGTGCTGGTATCTTTCCAGCCGTTCACGTGGGACGCCTCTGGATGGTGTGGTTCTTGGCACCAGTTCCTAATGCCAACGGCATTTGGCAGAACTTTAAATCCGCTTTGCTCTGGGACGTCTTCGCTGTCTCTACTTACTTCACGGTCTCAGTGATCTTCTGGTATCTCGGTCTCGTGCCGGATCTCGCGACACTGCGTGACCGCGCGACAAGCAAGATTAAGCAATTCCTCTACGGAATCTTCGCTCTTGGTTGGCGTGGTGGAAATCGCCAGTGGAACCATTACGAGATGGCTTACCTCTTGTTGGCGGCCCTTTCTACTCCGCTCGTGCTCTCTGTGCACTCGGTTGTCTCCTTTGACTTTGCGACGTCGACAGTGCCGGGTTGGCACACGACGATCTTCCCTCCTTACTTTGTGGCGGGTGCGATCTTTGGTGGATTCGCCATGGTCTTGACTCTGATGATTCCTGCGCGTCGGATCTACAACTTGTATGATCTGATCACGCCGAAGCACATTGATAACATGGCGAAAGTCATCTGCTTTACGGGAACCATCGTGGGCTACGCTTACCTCATGGAGCTCTTTATCGCCTGGTATGGTGGTAACAAGTATGAGATGGCCGCCTTCGAGAATCGGATGTTCACTGGTTACTACTACTGGGCTTACTGGGTGATGATGTTCTGTAATGTCGTCGCGCCGCAGGTTTTCTGGTTCAAGTGGTGCCGTCATAACATCGTGGTTGTCATGTGCGTCTGCATGTTGGTGAACATCGGGATGTGGTTTGAGCGTTTCGTGATCTTCGTGACTTCAATCGCCCAAGACTGGTTGCCTGGTGCTTGGGATAAATACCATCCCACTTGGGTGGAGCAGATCACGTTCTTAGGAACGTTCGGCTTCTTCCTAGCTCTATTCTTACTATTCGTTCGCTTCCTGCCAGTCATTGCGATGTCTGAAGTGAAGGGTGTCTTGCCCCAGGCGGATCCCCATTACCACGAACCTGAAACTGACGGTGCTGAGCCTAAGGCCTAACTAATCGAGCAACGATGATTTACGGATACCTTTGTGAGTTCCCCTCCACGGCTGCCTTATACACAGCCGCTGAGAAAGTGCGTGATGCGGGCTTTCGGAAATGGGATGTCCACTCTCCTTTCCCCATTCACGGAATGAACGAGGCGATGGGCCTTAAGCGCTCCATACTACCTTGGTTTGTCTTCTTTGGCGGAGCCGCTGGCACGCTGACGGCGTTCACGCTTCAGTATTTCACGCAGGTCGCTCTTTACCCGACCATCGTGCAGGCTAAGCCAACGAACTTATTTACGATCCCGGCGTTCTTTCCGGTCATGTTTGAGCTCACGATCTTGTTCGCTGCTCTGACCACATTCTTGGGTTGTCTCGCTCTGATGGGATTGCCTCGTTTGAATCATCCGCTTTTCACCTCAGTGAGCTTTAAGAAGTTCTCGGATGACGGGTTCTTTTTAACTGTCGAACGTCGTGACGAGAAATTCGATCGCGAGAAGACACGGGCTTTCCTCGAAGAGATTGGGGCCACGAACATTGAACTCGTAGAGGAGCAGGAAACCGCCTAATCGACCGATGAGATATTTCATTCTAGGCTACATTCTCCTAATTGCCCTCGTGGTCAGCGTCGCTGGCTTTCGAGGTTCCAAGTCCGCGCGGTCTCCGATCCAGATCTTAGATGACATGGATGCTCAGGCTAAGTCTAACGCTCAGTCATCAAACGACTTCTTCGCCAATGGCCAGTCAGCTCAAGAGCCAGTCGCTGGAACGATTCCGATGGGTTGGGAAACGCCAACCATTGCTGCTTCTGCAGGTGCACCGGCTAACCTTGATGGTTACGCTTTCGCTAAGGACTACCTCAACACCGGCAAGATTGGTGAGTTCTTCGGACATGGCATGCCAGAAGAGATCGAGGTTGATACGACCTTCCTTAAGCACGGCCAGCAGAAGTATGATATCTACTGCGCCATCTGCCACGGCGAGTCCGGAAACGGCGCTGGTGTCATCAGCAAGTATGGCTTGCTCCCCACAAATCTGATCACTGCTCCGATCGCTGATCCAGCCCAACGTCCTGATGGAAACATCTATGATGTACTTGTGAACGGTAAGGGGCTTATGAGCGGCTATGGTGCCAATCTTACATTACGCGATCGCTGGTCGATCGTGGCCTACGTCCGCACCTTGCAGCAGCGTAAATCCATGCCTGCCGCTGAAGTTCAGGATGCCTTCGATGATGCCCAGGGGGAGGCGACGCCAGCAGCCGAGTAATCTTCACGGTTCCTGTAGACTATTTAACATGAGTGACCATTCCCATATCGATTTGCCAGCTGATGGCGAACACCTGGACGCCGATAAATTGGTTTCCATCCGCAAGGTGGCCTTTGCGATCGGTTTCATTGGCCTGATTGCCTCCGGGATCCTCTTCTTCTCGCCCTTGGCAGAGAAGTTCATCTACTCCTGGCTCTTCGGGTTCTACTACTTCTTTAGTCTCGCTCTTGGCGGGATGTTCTGGATGCTCCTGCATCACGCGACGAACTCCGGTTGGGGTATCGCTGTTCGCCGGATCTTTGAGAATCTTGCTTGCCTGATTCCGTTCATGTTTGTGTTAGCGATCCCGCTACTCATTCCGAATCTTCGCGACTCGCTTTATGAGTGGACTCGCCACCTGACGGAGATAGAGCAGCAGATGCACGCTCCTGAGACGGTCCAAGCTGCGGCGGGTGCTTCCATGGGCGAAGGCCATGCCGATCACGATTTGCGTCATGCTGTGCATGTCGCTGCTCAGGAAGATCCGCATCTTCACCTTCTCTATCACAAGTATCCTTATCTCAATAAAGGCTTCTTCTATGTTCGAGCCATTGGTTACTTTCTAGTGCTTGGTCTCATTGCCTTGTGGATGCGCTCTCTGTCCGCGCGTCAGGATGAGGATGGAGATCATAAATGGACGTATCGCATGCGTCGAGCTGCTTGTGGATTCCTGCCAATCTTTGCTGTGGGTGCCTCATTCGCTGCGATCGATTTCCTGAAGTGTCTAGACTTCGCTTGGTTCTCTACCATGTGGGGTGTCTATATCTTCGCTGGCTGTGCGCTGAATTCGATGGCTGTTTCGATCTTGCTAGTCTTGTTCCTCAAGCGCCTCGGTTATTTGAAGCTGGTCAATGACGAGCACTTGCACGTCATGGGTAAGCTGATGTTCGCTTTCGTGATCTTCTGGGCTTACGTCACCTTCTCGCAGTATTTCCTTATCTGGTATGCCAACATCCCTGAGGAGACGAAGTACTTCATCACGAGAAATACCGAGAACTGGCACATCGGAAGTTCAGCCCTCATGTGGGTGCACTTCGTGATTCCTTTCCTCTTCCTCCTCCCTGCATGGGTAAAGAAGGACACCAAGTATGTGGCCATGGCCTGTGTTTGGAATCTGGTGGCTCACGCCTTGGATTACTACATCATCATCATGCCTGAGCGTTTCATCTCCTTGGCTACGAATGCTGAGATGATGACGGCAACGAGTCCTTCTTACAGCGGGGCGTTCCTTCTCGATATCCTAGCTTTTGTCACTGTGGGTGGCTTGGTCGTCTGGTATTTCTTGGGCATGCTACCGAAGCGTCGCCTCTATCCTTGCCGCGACCCTCGCCTCCACGAATCCGTGAACCTCGCTAACTAATCCTGACCGAGACTATGGAAACCCATTCAGGCGACACACCACTCAACCGCTTCTTCAGTTTCTGGGGAGCCATTCTGACATTTGCCTCATTTGGCATCTTTGTTCTCTTCTTTGTGGCTTTCGAGTCGACTTTGCTCAGAACTAATCAGCCGAATGCTGACGATGTGCGTCGCACGGAGATGGATATGGCTTCTCTCGCCGCTCAGTCAGAATTGGCCAACACCTGGAAGAAGAACGATGACGGCACGATCGAGGTTCCAACCTCTGTGGCGTTGGCTTCCATGACGGATAAACTTTCGAAAGCTCAGAAATCGGCCGTGCCGGTTCCTGGCACCAAGGCTGCAGAAGCCCTAGCAGCAGCGGACGCGGCAGCAGCGGCAGCTGAAGCGACGCCTCCTGCATCTGAAGTTAAAGAGGACGCAGCCCCAGCTCAGCAGTAACGACTTTTTCAATGGCGACTCAACCTAACATCGTGACGACGGCAACGCCTGAGGAAGACGCGCAACAACGTGCGGCGATTGATCGTTCGCTTCGCTTGCCCGTTCTCTTCTTCTTCATCAGTGGTCTTTGCTGGCTCTTTGTCTCCTTGCTTCTTGGCTTGGCGGCTTCTGTTAAGAGTCACAATCCTGACCTGCTAGCTTCTTGGTCATTCTTGACCTATGGCCGCCTCCAGCCTGCTCACCTGAATGCCTTTATGTATGGGTGGGTGTTCCAAGTTGGCCTTGGCACGGCGCTTTGGATCATGGCTCGGCTGTGTCGGGTTACTTTGCCTCGAGTGGCCACGCTGATTGTGGCGGGTCATCTTTGGAATCTCGGAGTGACTGTAGGTGTGGTGGGTATCTTGCTAGGGCAGGGAACTTCGCTTCTCTTCCTCGATTTCCCGAAGGGGATCTGGATCATCATGCTCGTAGCCTACTGTGTCATCGCTGGTTATTTGGTCATGATGTTCAAGGCTCGCCGTGATGGCCATGTCTACATTTCGCAGTGGTACATTCTCGCCGCTTGTTTCTGGTTTCCTTGGATCTATCTCACCTCGAATCTTCTGATCCATCATTTCCCAAGTGCCGCAGTCATCAATGCTGCAATCGGCAGCTGGTATAGCGGCACTTTGATGATGCTTTGGGTGGTCCCGATCGGCTTGGGCGTGACTTATTATCTCATTCCTAAAGTGGTGGGTCGTCCGATCCACAGTTACCAGCTTGCACTTGCTAGTTTCTGGAGCCTGGCGCTTCTCGGCGGATGGGTTGGTATACAGCATTACATGGGTGGGCCGTTGCCTGCATGGATGCCTGCTGCGAGTGGTGCTGCCATGATCTTCATGGTCGTCCCGACGATCTTTATCGGGCTCAATCATTACCGCACGATGAAGGGCAGCATTGATCTGGTGAACTTCAGTCCCACGCTTCGTTTCGTCTTCTTCGGTGCCATCGCCTTTGCTGTTTACATCTTGTTAGGCGCTGCCTTCTCACTCTTCAGCTTTGGCAAGATCTTCCAATTCTCACATGGTGAACTCGGAGCTCAGATGACGGGTCTCTACGGTTTCTTCACCATGGTGATGTTCGGAGCCATCTACTTTATCATGCCTCGTCTCATGGGCTGCGAATGGCGCTCTGGGAAATGGATTCGTTTCCACTTCTGGTTCTCCGCTTATGGCACCACTGCGATGCTGATTTGTCTTCTCATGGGAGGCCTTTTCCAAGGACAGCAAGCCTTGGACTACCAAGTTGATCACGTGCTTAGCGTCGAGGTTGCTAAGGGTTTCCTGGTCGGCCAATCCATCTCATGGGTATTCATCATTCTTTCTAACCTCATGTTCTTCTTCCACATGCTCTTGATGATCTGTCGTCTTGGGCGTCGTAGTGGCCAAGCCACCTACATCCATCCGGAGAAGGCAGCCAAAGAGATGAACCCTGCGCAAGCTCAAGCCTAGCATGACTCAGATCCGTTCCTTCACCATCCTGCTCGCCATCACCTTCGCGGTGCCTTGGTTCCTGCTCATCTTGATGCCTCACATGAGCTTCAAGGGTCTTGCTGCGGTTCCTTATAGTGAGGATGAAATTGAACTCGCCGATGGCAGTTCTTATCCTCCCGGTGGCGCTGGTCGTGTTGTCAATGGGCATCAAATTTACACTTCGGAAGGTTGCGCCTACTGCCACACACAGATGGTGCGTCCGACGGATCAGTTAGGTGCCGATCTCTGGCGCACGGAGTGGAATGGCCGTGGTCCGAACTGGACCGGTGATGTTGGCAAGCCCGCGCCACACCGCACGCTCCGTCCTGAAGATTATCTCGACGAAGAAATTGCTCATCTTGGAATTCAGCGCATTGGACCTGACCTGAGTAACTTTGGTTGGCGTAACCTTAGTGACACTCAGATTCATCAGTCTCTCTACAGTCCTCGCAGCGTGAATATCCGTTCCAACATGCCCGGTTACAAGAATCTCTACCGCGTCCAGCGTGTGGGATCTTCTTCAGGTGCCAAAGCGCTTCCTCTCGAGGGCGAATATGCTCCGAAAGAAGGCTACGAAGTGGTGCCTACCCCACGTGCGGATGCACTGGTTTCCTATCTAAAGTCTTTGAGAAAAGACCACCTTGTTCCTAAAAGCTTGAGCGGTAAGAGCGCGGCTGCGGCAAGTGTCGCACCTGCCGAGACTGCTGCTCCTTAGTCCAGATCTTGATGAGCGCCTCCGATCCTAACAAATCAAACCACAGCGATTACGACGAGAAAGTCAGTATCGTGAGTGAGCATGCGGCTGCAGCTGCACGCGAGAAGCCTGATCCTAAAGATGGCAATGAGCCTGTGTCTTTGTGGGGCTTCCTCTTTGCCGGAATCGCTTTGTTTGTCGGTGCCGGATATCTTGGCGCTACCAATGGTGGTTATTCGAACAATGGATTCACGTTCGTCGAAGACTACACCATGAAGGAACGACCTGGTAATGACACGGGTCCTCAATTAACGCCTCGTGAGCTTTGGCATAAAGAGGGGAAGAAGCAGTTTTCTTCGAATTGTGCAGCTTGTCACCAGACAAACGGCAAAGGTCAGGCTGGTGCGTTTCCTCCATTGGCCAATTCCGAATGGGTCTATGGCGGCAATGAGCAGCTGGCGATGATTATTCTAAATGGTCTTAAGGGTCCCGTGAAGGTGGCTGGAAATAATTACAACGGCGAGATGCTTCCTTGGAAAGACCGGTTGAATGACAAGACGGTGGCTCAGATCATGACTTACATTCGTGCCTCATGGGGCAATGCGGATAAGTTGGCCGAAGGAGACAATGGCATTGTGTCCGAAGAGATGGTGGCGAAGGCCCGCGCTACTCACGACATCCCTGGCCTGAAAGTTTCTGACCTCGCAGGATTCGATAAGAATATCGAAGGTCACCAGATTGACCCTGAGACGATGGAGCCTATGGCTGCTGAGTAGTCAGGACGACATTTTAAGAACAACGCAAACCGCACCAAGACTTATGGCAACCGCTACCTCTGCAGATCCGCATTTGGCTGATCACGCTCACGATGATGACCATGGTCATCACGAGGATCCTTTCTGGAGAAAGTATTTCTTCTCTACTGATCACAAGATGATCGGAATTCAGTACGGGTTTACGGCGTTGTTCTTCTTGGCGTTTGGTTTTTATCTAATGCTCTGCATGCGTTGGAGCATCGCTTATCCAGGCGAGGTGATGCCTTGGTATCTGCGTTTGTTCCTTGTGGATCGTTTCGTCTCTGACGGGGTGATGAACGGCTCGCTCTATAATATGTTTGGGGCCATGCACGGGACCATCATGGTCTTCCTTGGCATTGTGCCGTTAGGCTTTGCTGCCTTTGGTAACTATGTCACCCCGCTGCAGATTGGCGCGATTGATATGGCTTTCCCTCGCCTGAACATGGCCAGTTTCTGGTGCTTCTTTATCGGTGGCTTGATGATGCTCGGTAGCTTCTTCATGCCATCTGGTGCTGCGCAAGTCGGCTGGACCAACTACTCGCCGCTCGCGACCACCGCGCAGCTCGATTATCCGAACGTCTTCTGGACCGGACAAACCATGTGGTTGTCCGCCATGGTCTTTATCATTACTTCATCGCTCCTTGGCGCGGTGAACTTCATTGCCACAATCATCAACTTGCGCACGAAGGGACTGACCTGGATGCGCCTGCCTTTCTTTGTTTGGGCAATGATGGTCACTGGTTTCCTTCTTCTTCTCGCTTTCCCACCTCTTGAGGTCGCAGCGATCATGCAGCTGATGGATAGATTGGCCTTCTCTAGTTTCTTTGTTCCGGAAGGCCTTGTGGTGAATGGTGCCCGGTTCGATGTCTCTGGCGGTGGTAGCCCTCTGCTTTACCAGCATCTCTTCTGGTTCCTCGGTCACCCTGAGGTTTACGTCCTTCTACTTCCTGCCATTGCCATTGTTGCAGAGGTCATTCCTGCCAATACTCGTAAGCCACTCTGGGGCTACCGCTCCATGGTCTACGGTGTGCTTGTGCTCGGCTTCCTTAGCTTCATCGTGTGGGCACACCACATGTACATGACGGGCATGGGTGCTTGGGTGAGTGCCTTCTTCCAAACGACGACTGTTCTGATTTCCGTGCCGTCGGTGATTCTGCTGACGTGTTTGTTAATCTCGCTCTGGGGTGGTTCGATCCGCTTCACACCTCCGATGCTCTGGGCGACGGCCTTCTTGCCGATGTTCGGTATCGGTGGACTTACCGGTCTGCCACTTGCATTCAACTTGGTCGACTTGCACTTGCACGACACGTATTACGTCATTGGTCACTTCCATTATGTGGTCGCCCCTGGTGTCATCTTCGGTCTGTTTGCAGGGATCTATCATTGGTATCCAAATTGGACCGGGCGGTTGCTCAATGGCTTCCTAGCACATCTTCACTTCTGGCCATCCTTGATCGCGATGAACGTGCTCTTTGCTCCGATGATGGTTCAAGGCATCGCAGGCTTCCATCGCCGTTGGTATGATGGTGGTCAGTCCTTCCCGTTGACTACCGAGAAGGTGCTTTTCGAGTCAGGCAGCTTCATTTCTAAGATCTTCGCCAATGGTGAAACGATCATCATTCGTGATCTAAACATCCTCATGACTTTTGGTGCTGGGATGTTGGCGGTGGCTCAAGTGCCGTTCATCATCAACTTCTTTGGTTCACTCGTCTTCGGCAAGAAGATCACGAACGACAATCCTTGGGGTGCCACCACTCTTGAGTGGGCGACACCAACACCTCCTCCACACGGTAACTTCACTTTTGAGCCAGTGGTGGACAAGGGACCTTACGAATACAGTGTTCCAGGTGAAGAACGTGATTTCTCACCTCAGTGGGTTGAGCCTTCTAAAGAAGATAAGCCAGCGGAGGAGCCAGCGAAGGTCTAAGTCGGTTTCGATCTAGCACTAACTTTATATTTCTATGGATATCCCATACACCGTCACCGCCCGTCCTGACACGGGACTCTGGAATGCCAAGGTGGGCATCTGGCTCTTCCTCGCCTCTGAGGTCATGCTCTTCGGTGGTCTCTTTTCGAGTTACATCTTCCTCCGTTTAGGTGCCGATTATCCTTGGCCAATGGACGAGATGAAAGTTGGGCTCGGCTTTGTGAACACGTTGGTCCTTATCGCCTCAAGTGTGTTTGTAGTCTATGCGTGGGTCGCCTTGAAGATGCGAAACTGGCGTAAATTCCAGTTCTGGATGTTCCTTGTGATCGCGAGTGCGGGAGCGTTCCTTGTCATTAAGAGCTTCGAGTACAAAGCCAAATTCTCACACTACCATGTGACCTTGCACGATGGGACGGTGGTTTCTGGTCACCTTGATCATAGCGTTCCTGGCAAAGAGGCGAAGAGCATTGTCTTTGAAGCCACACATGCAGTGGTGGATGGAACGTCTGGCAGTCATTATTTCCTGAAGTATCTTGAGAATAAGGACGATATTCGCTTCGTCACTGAGGATGGAACGGAAGTGAACCCCTCTCGGAAATGGTTCGAGAAGTTGAAGAAGGGACTGAAGCTACGGGCTCAGGCTGATCGATTGGCTGCCGAAGGTGACACTGCTGGGGCTGAAAAGCTGAGTGTTAAGGTTGCTGAAGATCACAAGATCCTAGGTTCTCTCAATGATGCTGGGCAAATGCGCCTTCAGTTGTCAAAGACTGGCAAGTTTGTCGTTCCTCGTCACAAGACGTTGGCTTGGGAAGCGGATCGGTTTGAATTCACGCGTGGTCTTGCGACGACTTTGGAAGGCAAGCTGGTCAGTGCTTCAGTGAAGCTTGAACTCGATGAGCTCGACATGCGCGAGTATTTACGTCGTGATGATCCGCGGGAGAAAGCGGTGGCTGACTCCACGCTCTTCACGCATTTCAATGACAAGGCCGAAGGAGAGAAGCTGCTCGCGGATTTCACAAGCCACGTCGCTCCGGCGCAGGCTGAGTATGAAGCGGCTGTAGCCGAGTGGAAAGCCAAGCATCCTGGTGAGGAGTTTGAAGAAAAGCCGTTCATGTCTTTTGAGCGTGTCTTTTTAAAGGATCTTCACAGTGCTGATCATCATGGCGACGCTCACGGCGATGAGGTGAAGGCCGCAGCTGGAGCTTCTGCCGATCATGGCTATGGCCATCCTACGGTGACGATTCCTTTTGAAGATGTGGAGTTCTTCTCAAACTTTGGCCCAAGGAAGAATCCTTTCTACGCGATCTATTTCACGATGACCGGCCTTCATGGTCTTCACGTGTTGGGTGGAATGTTCGTTCTTGGTTACTTCCTACTCTTTGGTCGTAAGCTCTTCCTGCAGAATCCAGAACACATGGCGAACCGCGTTGAAGTCGGTGGTCTGTTTTGGCACTTTGTCGATCTGGTGTGGATCTTCCTCTTCCCGATCTTCTACCTCATGTAGTAAAGCTCCTGACCTTTTTAACATTCATCCCATGGCAGACGACTACTCTCCAGAAGAACTCCAGAAACATCTTAAGACCTACACGATCGTGGGGGCTGTACTGATTGCGTTCACCTTCATCACGGTCGGTGTGGCAAAGTTTTTAAGCTTTGGCTCGTTTGCCGCAGACGTCTTTGTGGGTCTTTTAATCGCCACTTTTAAGGCTGGTCTCGTGGCTTACATCTTCATGCACCTGAATCACGAGCGTGCGATGATCTATCGTATCCTCGTCTTCACGTTCTTCTTCGTGATGGGCATGTTCTTGCTCTTCATGCTTGCTCAGCAAGATCCCATCACCCGGTTCCGCTAACGAAATCTCTCTGACACCATGTCTCTTAAAGCCTTTCACATCTTTTTTATCGTTATGTCTATCGTGACGACCTTGGGATTTGCTGTGTGGGTTTGGTTCGCGAATGCGGTTGATCAGAAGACTTCTCTATCATTGATGGGCGGCCTCAGTGGTGTCCTTGGAATCTGCCTCATCGGTTACGGGGTCCACTTCATCCGCAAGTCACGAGATATCATTATTTAAAGAACAATTGCCATGACTCCTACATTCTTCAGTCTCGCTTGCGCCGTATGCATGGCTCCAGGTCATAAGACGACGGAGGCTATTGGCTACGCAATCTTGGCGCTCCTATTGATCATGGTACCAGTCTTTGGCGGTATCTTTGCATTCTTCATCAAGATCAATCGCCGAGCAAAGGCGATCGCCGCTCAGGAACAAGCACAAGCTGAAGCCATCGCGTAACTCCTCTCCCTTTACCCTAGCACACCTACCTTATCATGAGATTTCTCGATTGGATGCAACTCCCAGACGTCACCTCCGCCCACGGCGCGACGGTTGATGCGATGAATGAGTTCGTCCATCTCTTCATGTTGGCCCTCTTTGTCGGCTGGACACTCTTCTTTCTATTCTGCATCTGGCGTTTCTGGCACAAGCGCAATCCGAAGGCTGACTATGTCGGTGTCCGTGGCCACGCTTCGACTCACGTTGAGGTTGGCGTGGTCATCATCGAGGCTATTCTACTCATCGGCTTTGCGCTTCCTTTCTGGGCACAGCGTGTCGAAGCTTTCCCTTCAGGTCCTGACGTGGTTCGTGTCCGTGCCGTGGCTTATCAGTTTGGCTGGGCATTTCACTACGCAGGACCAGACGGCAAGTTTGGTCGCGTGGACACGAAGCTATATGTAACGACAGCGGCTGGATTGGATCGCGAGGATCCAAATGGCATTGATGACATTGTTCAGATGGGTAATCTTATCATGCCGAAGGATCGCCCCGTGGTGATCGATGTGACTTCAAAAGACGTGATTCACAATCTTTCTATGGTGCCTTTGCGTGTCTCACAGGATGCGATTCCTGGCACAGAGTATCCCATGTGGTTTACTCCGACGAAGACAGGAGAATGGGACATCATTTGTGGTCAGCTCTGTGGGGCAGGTCATGGTTCCATGCGAGCTATTTACAATGTGATAGAGTCTGACGAATTTGATAAGTGGGTGATCGAGAACGCACCGAAGCCGCCGGCTGCCGAGTAGCTCGTTTACATCAAATGAACGCTTTTCTGAGAAGGCCGGGCCATTCAGTGGTGCGGCCTTCTTTGTCGAGACGTAGAATGAATAGACCATGACTGCTGAATCCACCGAACCCGAAAGCACTGCCGTTGCGAGAGCACCGCTTTCACGGGCGGATTTTATGACGCTGACGAAGGCTCGTCTCAGCGCTCTCGTCGTTGTGACGACGATGTTTGGCTATCTGCTAGGTTGTCGTGGTGGTGAGTTCAATCTCTGGCTTCTGCTTCACACTTTGTTTGGCACGACGCTGTGTGCGTTTGCCGCGGCGGTTTACAACCAGATCATCGAAATGGATGCCGACGCCAAGATGAAGCGAACGGCGGATCGGCCCCTGCCTTCAAAGCGCATGGCTCCCGAATTTGCCTTCATCTTGGGGTGGTTACTCGCGGCTGTAGGGATCTTGCACTTGCTCATGCAGGTAAACTTGCCGGCTGCGGGACTCGCTGCAGGGACCATCGCCGTCTATATCTTCGTCTACACACCACTCAAAACGCGTTCGACCACGAACACCCTTGTGGGTGCCGTGTCTGGTGCCTTGCCTCCACTCATCGGCTGGGTAGCTGCAGGGCAATCCCTTTATTCAGCGGAAGCGCTCTTCCTCTTCGGTCTGCTCTTCTTCTGGCAACTGCCGCATTTCCTCGCCATTAATTGGATGTACCGAGACCAGTATGAGCAGGGCGGCTTTATCATGTGGTGTAATGGTGATGAAACGGGTGCTAAGACCGGACGGCTAACCGTGGGTTTCAGTATCGCCACGTTCCTTTTCATGCTCTTCCCTTATTTCACGGGGCATGCTAATATCGTTTATCTAATCGGAACCCTCCTTTTTACGGGGTTCTTGTTAGCCTTGTCTGTCCGTTTCTATAAGTCACGCGAGCGCACGCATGCGAGACAGCTCTTCTTTTACACCCTGCTCTATCTTCCTGTCATGCTAGGCGTGGTCCTAATTGCGTGGCGTTGATTTCTAACCTGACACAAGTTTATGTCGATGAATGAACAATCCCCAGGCGGCGGCAAGTCTCTTGCTTTGATGATCTTTGGTGTGGTGCTGACTTTGGCACTCGTGATCTTCTGGAATGTCCGAAACATGCGCAACCAAGCGGCTGATACGCGTCAATTGCCTATCATTGCTCAATTAGATGAACCGCTAGAGGGCATCAATCACCGTGGTGAGAAGGTTTCTATCGCAGAACTTAAGGGGAAAGTCTGGGTCATGGCCTACTTCTACACTGAGTGTCCCGTCGGTTGCGAAGGTGTGATGGGGCGGATGAAAGAGCTTCAGGATGAGTTTAAAGATCAAGCGGATAAGATTCACTTCGTCGCCATGTCGATGAATCCCGACCACGATACCCCTGAAGTGATGGCGGAGTGGGGGAAGAAAGGGCATCGCGACATGGGGGATGGCAACTGGTGGTTCTTCTCCGGTGAAAAGAAGACTATTCGCAATTATGTCAGCAAGCATTTCCGACTGAATGTGACTGAGCGGATGGACCCTCAAGAGATCAAAATCTACGGAGCCTTGGAGCATGAGTTTAAGTTCGTCTTAGTTGATCAGGCTGGTGCGATTCGTTACTACTATGATGTCGTGGGAGATGAGACTGCAGATGCTCACGCCGCGAAGATCCGCAGAGATGTCAAGACCCTCCTCAATCAATCATGACTGAACGCGAACCAGGCGGCGGGATGAAATTCACGCTCATCATCTGCGGGATCATGATGGCGTTAGGCATGGTCGTCTTCTGGAACTACCGGAATACTCTGCATGAGCAGGCTGCCAATCCAGATCGCTTGCCGATCCAGTCTCAGCTCGATAGACCGTTAGAGGGAATCAATCAGGATGGGGAGCGGGTCTCTTTCCTAGGTCTTCGTGGGAAAGTGTGGGTCATGGCTTACGCTTATTTGGATAGCCCAGCTGGAACGCAGCCGCTTTTGGAGAGGCTTCAGACGCTACAAGCTGACTTTGCTGGTGAAGAGAATGTGCACTTTGTTGTGCTCTCTTCTGATCCTGACAAAGACACTCCTGAGCGTATGAGGGCTTGGGCTAAAGCGGAGGGTCGTGACATGGGCGGTGAGAATTGGTGGTTCATGACGGGAGTGGCCAAGAAAGTCCGCTCTTACATGGGCAAGTATTTCAAGCTCTACGTGACCAAGCGGAAGGACCCTCAAGAGATCGAAACCTATGGTCCGTGGGAGCAGGATTACTGTTTGGTCTTGGTTGATCAGGCGGGCGCTATTCGTAGGACTTACTATGTGCTCGATTCCCGTGTGAGTGAGCATCAAGAGAATCAGATGCGTGAAGACATGAAGAACCTATTAGAACATGGTCACAATTTCGGCGGGCCAGGAAAGGAATCCTAAAGATGGAAGCAAGTACGACGACTGATTTCTCTCAAGTCCCTCTGTGGGTCTTCGATTTACCGGCAACCAATGCGATGCTAAATGCGACGTGCACTGTGTTGCTCATCGCTGGTTGGATTTCCATCAAACGCGATCTGAAGAAAGCTCACATCGGCATCATGATCACGGCGCTACTCGTTTCGGTAGCCTTCTTGAGCTGCTATCTGACCTACCACACGATGCTCCAGCGGCATGCTGGAAGTGCGTCGATTCGTTTCACTCATGTAGGTGCTATACGACCGGTTTATTTCGCCATTCTCATCACGCATGTGATTCTGGCCGCGGTGAATTTGCGATGATCATCCTCACGGTGATCCCAGCCATCCGGCAGCGTTTTGATAAACACAGGCGCATTGCGCGGTGGACCATGCCTATCTGGCTTTATGTGTCTGTCACGGGAGTCCTCGTTTACTTGATGCTCTACAAATGGTTCCCGTCTGAGATGCTCAAGGCGATCCCGCAGTAGTCTGGGAGCGCGCTCCTGGCGGGATCATTGTGCTCAGTTTTAAGGGTAATGATAGTTTCCTGGGCGCTCGTTGCTAATTTGGCCATTGCGTAGCCGAGGGGAGCACCCTATAAGCGCCTTGGGATTGGAATCCTAACAGATTTCCTTCTCGGGATCCTAAATACATAGGCTATGTCCAAATCTACTAGATTGACTCAACGCCTATCGACTGCCCCGGCGTGGGCATTCTCGGCTTATGCCATCCTAGCGGCATTCACGACCTACTTCTGCATGTATGGTTTTTCGCAAAGGCTTCGCTGCGGGTAGCTACGATGAGCAGACAGCTGGGTTCTTTGGCAGTGTCTTTGCGTTGAAATCAGCCTTGGTCATCAGTCAGTTGATCGGCTACGCACTCTCCAAGTTTATTGGAATCAAGGTGAACTCTGAGATGCCCAAGGTAAGCCGAGCGTTGGCCTTGATTGGTTGCATCGTGGTTGCTGAACTCGCTTTACTTGCCTTTGCCGTGTTGCCTCCATCGGGAAAAGTCATCGCCATGTTCTTCAATGGTCTTCCGTTAGGCTTGGTCTGGGGGATGGTCTTTAGCTTTCTTGAAGGGCGTCGGGTGACTGAATTGTTAGGAGCGGGTCTCTGCTGCTCGTTTATCATTGCCAGTGGCTACGCCAAGACGGTGGGCAAGTCGCTTATGGAGTCGGGAACGCCGGAGGCTTGGATGCCGTTTGCCACCGGGCTGTGCTTTCTTCCTTTCTTTCTCTTTGCTGTCTGGATGTTGTGTCAGTTACCTGAGCCCACGGCTGAAGATGAGAACGCTCAAGCGGTGCGTTCTCCCATGGGAGGTGAAGCTCGTCGTGGCTTTGTGAGAAGGTTTCTTCCAGGTTTGATGGCTGGATTCATAGCCTACACATGCCTCACGATTTTCAGGGACTATCGAGATAATTTCGCACTGGAGATCCTAAAAGAAACAGGTGCGATGAGTGATGCGAGCGTCTTTACCAAGACGGAATTGCCCATCGCGTTTGGGGTCATCTTCATTGTTGCCTTGCTGTTCCTGGTCAGGGATAATCGACGGGGTTTCTTTCTGACCCATCTTTGCGCACTCTCTGGAACACTCATCCTTGGAGGGTCGACGCTGCTTTTCAATACAGGTCTGCTAGGTGGGTTTGGGTGGATGTTGTGGAGTGGTTTCGGTGCCTTTCTTGCCTACGTGCCATTTAATTGCATCTTCTATGATCGGATGATGGCCGCTGTAGGGTCAGTTGGGACGGCGGTGTTCTGTATCATGCTAGCAGACACCCTTGGGTATACTGGCACCATCGGTGTCATGATTTACGAACAAATCATCGGTGGTCCAGAGGGAGCGAAACTCGATTTCTTCCGTGGTCTTACCTATGTGACATCGATCGTTGGAAGCCTATGTATCTTGACGAGTTGGTACTGTTTTAGAACGAAGATTAAGGATTAATCCTTCGGTGGAGACTGCTATCAAACGGCGCTTGCCCGTCGCGTTTGTTTTGAGGCATTGTGGTGCAATGCTGTCCTATCTCTCCATGAAAACTAGCATTCTTACTATCGTTCTCACGGCCGTCCTCTCACTGGTGGCCTTTGCTGAAGACCCTATTCGCGTGGGTATCATTGGTCTCGATACCTCCCATGTTGTTGCCTTCACCAAGACGATGAATGATCCGAAGGCCAAGGGGTATGTGCCTGGCGCTAAAGTGATTGCGGCTTTCAAGGGTGGTAGCCCTGACATTGAGTCGAGTGTCTCTCGTGTCGATGGCTTCACGAAGAGACTGCAGGAGGATTATGGTGTCGAGATTTGCGAGACGATCGAAGAACTCTGTCAGAAGGTGGATGCCGTGATGATCGAAAGTGTCGACGGCCGCCCCCATCTCGCGCAAGCACGTCTCGTGATCGCCGCGAAGAGGCCGCTCTACCTAGACAAACCGATGGCTGGAACCCTCACCGATGTCCTGGAGATCTTTCGTCTCGCTAAGGAAGCTGATGTTCCTGTCTTCTCTTCCTCATCCTTACGTTATACCAAATCTACCCAAGCTGTCCGCGCGGGATCGATTGGCAAGGTCACCCACGCTGTCGCCTCCAGTCCAGCAAAGACTGAGGAGCATCATCCCGATCTCTTCTGGTATGGCGTCCATGGTTGCGAATCCCTCTTCACCGCTATGGGCACCGGTTGCGAAAGTGTGGTGCGAGGCCAAACAACGGACGGTCTCATCGAAGTCGAAGGCACCTGGAAGGGTGGACGCACCGGTATCTTCCGCGAAAGCAAAGGTTATTCCGGTAACGCCAAAGGTGAGAAAGGCGAAGCTCCCATCGGAAACTTCGATGGCTATGAACCTCTCGTCGCCGAAATTGTGAAGTTCTTTAAAACAAAGCAAGCGCCGGTTTCCGCTGAGGAAACGATCGAACTCTTTGCCTTTATGGAAGCCGCTGATGAAAGCAAGCGTCGTGGAGGCGAGCGCGTGTTGCTCAGTGAGGTCTTAGAGAAGGCGAAGCCGTGAGGATGTGGAAGGTGCTCATGCTTCCGGCTACTTAGGCTTCGGCTAGTGCTTCTTTCATCTGCTTGCGATCCCATTCTTGTTGGAATCCTAGGGCGCGTCCGGTGATTCGGAACCAGAAGCCTGGGTCTTTGCGGTAGAGCGTTTTCCAGTCTGAGCCGCCGCCGTGATAGGCGCGGATGAAGCGGGCGGCGTCGGTTACGGTAAGGTCAGCGCCGAAGGCGGAATAGACGAGTGCGCCAAGGTCTTTCACGCGCCAGCGATCGGGGGCTGGGCTTGATCGCACTTGGACGCGGTGGAGATCGATGATCATGAGGTCGATGTTGTCCTTGGCCTGCCATTGTGACCAGTCGCGTTGGTCGACAAGAAAGTGGCAGAGGTAGTAGTCGCGGTGATTGATGCCGCCTTCGTGGAGTCGGCGAGAGAGTTCGCCCAGCTTTGGAATGAGATGGCGTTTTAATCGGTTCCGCTGGGTTTCACCGAAGTCTTCCTGTTGTTCTAGGAGTTCCTCGAGACTAACGGAGTTCTCGAACGATTCCGTGACGATGAAGGAGCCGTTGCTGCCTGGATACCAGCCGCGCATGCCTTTTCCGGCGACGGTCATGGTGGGTACGTCTGCGCGGTTGAAGGCTTCGATGCCTAACCATTCTTGGCGTGCCCCGAGCACGGGCATTTTTAAGGAGAGGAGGCTCTTGATCCACTCGGAAAGGGTGGCGCCTTGGTGGGCTTTGATGAAATAGTGAGAGCCGCCGCGTTCGAACTTCACGGTGCGGCGTCCTTTCACATCGCGGAAGACTTCTCCCTTTACCTGGGTGAGTTCATCGAAGCCGCGAGTGTCTTCACTGAAGAAGCCGCGCAGCTTTTCGTTGAGTTCGATGAGAAACATGAGTTAATCGTCAGTCATGATGCAAGGCACGAGAATGGCCTCGCTCATGCCGTGGATGAGCTTCTTCTCAGCGGGCACGATGGTGGCGAGGACGCCGTGAAGGGCGGCGTTGCCATCGTCGTCTGGTAAGTAGTAGGGGCAGAGGCGCACGCGGCCTTCCATTTGCTCGATCTTGCCGGTCTCGTGGTCCCAGTAAGGGTGCACCACGCGTTTCCCTTTATGGAAACGTTGGAGAATGTAAGGGTGATGATCGAAACTCTCGAGTGCGTTGTTTAGAGCATCCTTCCACTCTTGCTGTGACATGTCCTGACCGATGTGCACGCCGCGACTGCCCCAGGCGAGTTCGGAGAAGCCGCTAATCTTGAGCACGAGTTGGCGCTCACTTTGAGTGAAGTTTGCGAGTTCGCTCCAGTCATTGATGTTCAATCCTGGCAGTACAGCATGATGCGGGAGGGGAGCCGGATCGACGACCCACGATTCTGGAATGATCTTGCGGAGGAATTGCTCATTGCTAGCGCGAAGTTCACGGGTCCAGTGCGGCTTCAGCACGTGAGAGTGAAAGAGGGCTAACCAAAGTTTCTCTTCGAGGAACGGTTTGTAAGGGGGCGTGACCTTGGCGATGCCTTCGATGACTTGCTGACCGAGGTGACGCGCGCCGACGATGTTATCGAGATCGAAGAGTTCAAAGAAACGATACACCGCGCGGTAATGCGCTGCGGGAAAGTCGTCTGCTTTGAGAGCGCGCCAGATGGTGCCTTCGTGGAAGAAGACTTCATTGAGCCGTCGCGCGAGCCAGGTCATCTCGGGCCGGTAATCAGCAGATTCATCAGAGATGAGGAGATCGCCGCCCTTGATGAGGATACGACGGAACCCAGCGAGCATGCCGGTCTTTCCACCGATGATTTGATTGTTAGGATCCCACTGGCTGTAGGTCTCGTTCAGCCATGCTGTGACGCCGATGCCGCCCGGCACGCTATCCAGCTCGGTCATGGCGAGACCGTCTTCTGTCAGGATGAGATCAGGTCGGATGACCTGGGGCAGGTCGTCGCGGATCGCGTTGTCCCGCGACATTTGGAGAAGCCCTTCGGGTTTGCCGGCATCTGCATACTCCGAGATCCAGCTTGGCAGGGTGCCTTTGAGGCTGCGGTGGTAGAAGGTGTTGCAGGAGGATTGGAAGCGCCTGAGCAGCGGGCCTAGCCGAACCAACTGCTTGACCGTAGATTTGGGCAGGGGAAAGGGCTCGGGTGACCAGCGCCAGGTCTTCTCAGAGAAGAGTCCTTCCTTGGGGAAAGCGCTATGGAGGGCGTCGATCCGGGCCTTGGCGTCGTCGTGGGTCATCCGTTGCTCTTTCTCTCGCCTCTAGTTCAGGATTCGCAAGCCAGCGCGAATGATTTCATCCACGGTGGGTTCCCCTGAAAATTCGCCGCTCTTGCGCAGTTGGGCGATGGCTTTGCTCGCTTCCGTCTGCTTGTAGCCGAGGTGAATGAGCGCGAGAAGCCCATCAGTGAAGATGCTTTCCTGAGGGCTCGTTTCACTGCCACCTGCCTGGCCCCACGCTTCGACCACGCCGACTTTGTCTTTCAGCTCCAGCACGATGCGTTCGGTCGTCTTCTTTCCGAGGCCTTTGACTTGAGAAATGAACTCCACGTCTCCGCGGACTACGGCTGCTTGAAATTCGTCCACGGACACGCCGCTGAGTACAGCCAGTGCGATCTTGGGACCGACGCCGCTCACGCGTTGAATGAGAAGGCGGAAGAGGTCGCGTTCCGCAGCGGTGGCGAAGCCGTAGAGGATGTGGGCGTCCTCTCGTACTTGGAGGTGAGTGAGGATCTTCAGCTTACCCTTCTGGTGGGCAATGACGTCGTAGGTCGAGAGGGGAATCAGAATCTGATAGCCGACGCCGTTCACATCTAAGGTGACTTGGTTGGGGAGGCTTTCGACAAGTTCGCCACTGAGGTGCGTGATCATAGGGGTCGTTGACTAAGCGCAGGAGAACGGAAACGAACAGGTCTAATTGTAGTCTGATGGACGATTAGGTGTGACATAAATGAACCGTTGGTTACTCTACTATGTGGTAAGATGTTCCTAATGAATGTCTTAGACTTCATCGTTACTCCAAACTCTAAATATATTATAACTATGGGATTTATTAGTGAATTTAAAGACTTCGCCATGAAAGGCAATGTCATGGATATGGCTGTCGGCGTGATCATCGGCGGCGCTTTCGGCAAGATCGTGACCTCCTTGGTCGAGAATGTGATCATGCCTATCGTGGGCAAGTTCTCTGGCGGCGTGAATTTCTCCAACCTCTCGGTCAATCTCGGTGGAACGGTTGAGGAAGTAAATGCAGCGGGGGAAACAGTCATTGTGCCTGTGTTGCTGAAGTACGGGGCTTTTCTCCAAAGTGTCTTCGATTTCACTATCATCGCTTTGTGCATCTTCGTGATGATCAAGATGGTCAATAAGGCCCGCGTTGCCATCGAAGGTGAGCCCGAGCCTGAGGTCAAAGAGGATCCTGCGGACATCGTCCTTCTTCGCGAGATCCGCGATTCCTTGAAGAAAGGCTAAGCCTTCTCCAAAGAACAAATTTGCGAACGCCGCTGGGAGTATTCCTAGCGGCGTTCTGCGTTTTATGGGGTTTACTGAATCATGCGATTGCTCTGTTCATTCCTGTTGACTTTCACCGCGCTTCCCGCGTTGGCGGAAGATCCACGGGCGACCTTCTTTGAGACCAATGTCCGCCCCATCCTCGCGGAAGCCTGCTATGACTGCCACGCTGCGGACACGGAACAGAAAGCCGGGCTCCTGCTCGATTCAAAGGACGGCTGGCAGATTGGGGGCGATTCTGGCCCGGCGCTCATCCCGGGCGATCCGGAAGCGAGTCTGATCATCCGCGCGATTGGCTACGAGGAGCCAGATCTTCAGATGCCGCCGAAGAAGCGCCTAACAGATAGGCAGATTGCTGATCTTACCAAATGGGTCGCCGATGGTGCCTACGACCCCCGTGAAGGCGGGGCAAGTGCCGTGGCGAAGGCATCGAGCAGTATCGATGTGGCTGCTCGCAAAGCTGAGCACTGGGCTTGGCATAAAGTGAAGAAGCCAGTGACGCCCGTGGTGATTCAGACCGAGTGGCCTCAGCAATCCGTCGATCCTTTCATTCTTGCTAAACTCGAAGAGGCCAAGCTCTCGCCCAATGACCCTGCCACGCCTCAGGTTCTCATTCGCCGCGTCTTCTTTGACTTGACCGGCTTGCCGCCATCGCCCGAGCAGGTTCAGGCGTTCATGGCGGATCCTTCGGAAATGGCTTACGAAGCTCTCGTGGACGATCTCCTGAAAAGCCCACACTTTGGCGAACACTGGGGACAGCATTGGTTAGACCTCGTCCGCTTTGCGGAAACGTGGGGCCACGAGCAAGACTTCGCCATTCCTGAGGCTTGGCGTTATCGTGACTATGTGATTCGGGCGCTGAATGCGGATGTTCCTTACGATGACTTCCTAGTCGAACACGTCGCTGGTGATCTTGTGGAGAAACCTCGCATTGATCCAAAGCAGCGGACAAATGAGTCCATTCAAGGCACCGGCTTCTGGCATCTTGGCGAAGCGACGCACTCGCCCGTGGATATCCGTGATGATGAAACGACGCGCATTTCTAATCAGATCGATGTCTTCTCGAAAGCCTTCCTCGGGCAGACGGTGATGTGCGCGCGCTGCCACGATCACAAGTTCGAAGCCATCACGACGAAGGATTATTACCGTCTCTTCGGTTACCTCCAGAGCTCGAGTTACCAAATAGCGGACATTTCTGATCCTGAGGCACAAGGCGAGGCTGCTGAGTCACTTGCGAAGATTCAAAAATCTGAAGATCAGGCGCTACGGAAGGCTTTTAGTCGTGAGTATTCTCTGAAACGAGCGGATGGTGAGATCGATTGGGCTGCCCGTCTTACGGATGACGCGAAGTCATTCGGCCACCCACTCTACCCGCTGAGCCAGAATGATTCGGCCAAAGTTCTCGCTACTTGGTTAGAGGAAGAGCAGCGCAGCGCGGCTGAAGTTGCTAAGCAGAAGGTCATCGGAACGACGCGCAAGGGTGAACTGGATCTTACTGCTGTGGAGCGTCCGTTTGAGGCAGAGAAGGATGTCATCGCTGATTACACCAAGGAGGATGCTCCTTGGTATGTGAGTGGCCATCGCTTCGGATCGAAGCCCATGCCAGCAGGCACGGTAGTTGATGAGGTGATCCTGAAAGAGTCAGCGGCGCACAGCGATTTCTTGAGTGAGAAATTCACAGGGATCTTACGGACGAAGACGTTCGAGATCACGGGAGATCGTTTGTGGTTCCGTCATCGTGGCAAGGCCAAGGTCTTTCTTGCCGTGGATTCGCATCGAGTATGCCAGGGGCCCTTGCACAGCGCTAGACTCCGCAAAGTGCTCGAGTCAAAAGAGCCTGGCTACCATTGGGCGTCTCATGATGTGAGTAAGTACATCGGTCACCGGGCTCATGTGGAGTTCACGCCAGAGATTGGATTCAGCCTATCTCATGTCCAGTTTAGCCATGAGAAACCGAAGACGCCGTTTCTAGCAAATACTCATTTGAAAGCGATCCTCGATGAGCCTGGCTCACTGAATGCGGCTTATAATCGTCTCTTTGATAGTGCTGTAGATGCCTGGGCAAACGCCACGGCAGATAAGGATCAGTTAGCCCTAGTCGATTGGCTTCTCTTCCGATCCGGCCTGATTGACAGCGCGTCTCTAAGTGTGAAGTCATTCGCCGAAGCGCGCGCTGAAGCAGAGAGTCGCATTCCCAAGCCCATCCGCGCGCTCGCGCTCATGGATGGCAGTGCGGAGGATGAGCCCGTGCATTTCCGAGGAAACTACCGCACGCTCAGCCCTGAACCCGTGAAGCGTGGGCATCTCTTGGATGCACTCGCCACTGGGGAAGAAGCGGTGCCTGAAGACGGCAGTGGGCGTTTGGAGCTTGCTCACCAGGTTATTTCAGCAGAGAACCCGCTCACCGCGCGTGTCTTTGTCAATCGTGCCTGGCATCATCTCTTCGGACGCGGCATCGTGGAGACGGTCGATAACTTCGGTGTGGCTGGGTCGGAGCCGTCTCACCCTGAACTCCTCGATCACTTGGCGGACCGATTTGTGCATGAGCAGGATTGGTCTACCAAACAGCTCTTACGTGAACTCGTCCTCTCGCAGACGTATCGCATGAGCAGCCAGCCGCATCCTAACAAGACGGCGATCGATCCCACAAATCAATTCGTGCATCGTATGCCCATTCGTCGCCTCACGGGCGAAGCTATTCGCGATCACTTGCTTCATGTCTCTGGCAGACTTGATCGCAAGGTCTTTGGCAAGAGTGTCATGGTGCACATCTCTGATTTCATGAGAAGCAATCGTAGCCCTGCGGGCAGTGGCCCGTTGGACGGGCACGGTCGTCGGAGTATCTACATTGAAGGGCGGCGAAATCACATGGAGCCTCTGTTAGTCGCATTCGATAAGCCCACTCCCTTCACCGCCATTGGCAAACGCAATGTTTCTAGCTCACCCGCGCAGCCGCTCATGCTGCTTAATAACGAGCTCGTGCATTTGGAAGCCGAGCGCTGGGCCAAGGCGCTGCTTAGTGATGAGTCGTTAAATGACGCTGAGAGAATCGAGAAGGCTTATTGGCAAGCGTTCGGACGCGCTCCCGAGTCCTGGGAGAAAGTAGCGGCCATGGCTTTCCTCGCAGATCAGAACAAGCTTCATGGTGGGGATGCCTTGCCCGCTTGGAAAGACCTCGCCCACACTTTGGTCAACGTGAAAGAATTTATCTTCATCAACTAACACGAACTCATGCATTGCGGAAGATTCCAATCCTCACCTATCAGCCGTCGCAGCATGCTGCGAAACTGTGCCAATGGCTTCGGTGCCATGGCCTTGGCAGCGCTTTCCCAAGACCGTGGCTATGGAGCGCTCAACCGGGGGCTTTCCATGGCCCCGCAGCAAACGCACGTCAAACGACGGGCCAAGAACGTCATCTTCCTTTACATGGACGGCGGTGTTTCCCAGGTGGATTCGTTTGATCCAAGCCGCGTTTGGAGAAAGAGCATGGCCAGCCCTTCAGTCCTAAGATGGAGGCAACGCAGTTTGATAATATCGGTACGGTCTTTAAGTCTCCGTGGGGTTTCCGTCAGTATGGCCAGAGCGGCTTGCCGGTCAGTGATCTCTTTCCGCACATTGCTAGTCGCATGGATGACATTTGCGTCGTCCGCTCCATGACGGCAGGTTTCTCTGAGCACAATCAAGCCAACTTCTTCCTTCACAGTGGTTTCAGCCAACAAGGCCGCCCAAGCATGGGAGCGTGGGTCGGGTATGGTCTCGGCAGCGAGTGCAATAACTTACCCGGTTTCGTCGTCCTCAATGGAGGTCTCATTCCGTCTGGTGGCATTGACAACTTTGGTAGTGGTTTCCTCCCCGCGAGTTATCAGGGAACCATGTTCCGCGCGGGAGACACGCCTTTGGCCAATGTCCAACCGCTCGAAGCGCAGCCCGCGATTCAGAACCGCAAATTGCAGCTCCTTCGTAAGCTCGATCAAGGCGTCATGGATCGGATGGGCCAGGTGGATCAGTTAGAATCTGCCATCGCCAATTATGAAATGGCTTACCGTATGCAAGCCGCCGTGCCTGAGCTCGTCGATCTCAAAGGCGAGACCGAGGCTACGAAGAAACTCTACGGCTGCGATGCTGACTATGAGCAGACGCGCCTCTACGCAGTGCAATGCTTGCTCGCTCGGCGCATGGTGGAGAAAGGTGTTCGCTTTGTCGAGCTCACTTGCCCACGGGTCAAAGGCGCGGATCGTTGGGACGCACATAACAATATCAAACACAACCACGGCTACAACGCGAAAGCCGTGGATCAGCCCATCGCGGGTCTTCTCACTGATCTCAAAGCGCGTGGTTTGTTAGACGAAACGCTCGTCGTCTTCGCTGGAGAGTTTGGCCGCACACCTTTCGCTCAAGGCAGCACTGGTCGCGACCACAACCCTTTCGGCTTCTCAGTCTGGCTCGCCGGCGGCGGGATCCAAGGCGGCATGTCCTATGGCGAGACAGATGACTACGGTTACCGCACGGTCGAGAACCGCGTCGAGATCCACGATCTCCACGCCACAATGCTGCACCTGTTAGGCATGGATCACGAGAAGCTCACCTACCGTTTCGACGGTCGAGACATGCGCCTGACAGATGTCCACGGTCACGTCGTGAAAGACATTATCGCGTCGTAGGCTACTCGGTCTCCATTTCTTCTAACAAAGCGTCTACGGCCTTGTCGATATCGTTCCCACGAGTGTTCTTGTAGCGGATGACGCCTTTGGCATCGAGGATGTAGAGGGTGGGCCAGCCGCTTATATTCCACTTCGTGGCTATAGGGCCACTGGTATCACCACCGTCCCACCAGGAACGCCAGTTTAGGTTCTCATCTTTGATCGCCTTCTTCACGACGTCTTTGGGATCACTATTGATACCGAGGAGAGCGAAGGGCTTGTTCTCTAAGCGCTTAACGAGCGACCGCTCGTGCGCATACATGGCGCGGCAGGGGCTTCACCAATGTCCCCAGAAATCTAACATGACAACTTTGCCGCGGTAGTCGGTGAGCTTGAAGGGCACATCATCAATGTCCTTGCCGGTGATCTCCGGAGCCACTTTGCCGATGGAAAGGTGGCGCATCTCGAAGAGTTCGCCAGTGATCATGGGGCTCAAGGGGCGGCCATTGAGTGCGAAGTCACCAATCTTTGACGCTGCGTCTTCGAGAAGGCTTTCTTTCTTCACACTATCATCTGCGTTGTTAGCGAGGGTGAAGGCGGCAAGGGCTTGAAATGACTTCTTGGGATGGCTCGTATGAACTTTCTCAAGCAAGGGTGTCATTCCAGCGTCAGGCCGGGTAGCGACTGTAAATCATGAACATGGCAAAGTTCTCTGTGTCCGAATCAGCGTGGTACTCGACAATCGTCTTAGTCACGTCTTCGGTCAGCCCGCCATTACTTGATAGCCAAGAGGTGGCATCCAGGACCTGAGGATGGTTGGGGTTTTTCACGATCAGCTTAGTGACGGCTCTGCTAGCCTCGCTTGTATCTGGAGAAGTAAGAGCGCCTCGTGCTTCCTCGGTTTCCGCCGACCGGTAAGCGGTAGTGAAGGCCTGCATCTTAGCACTGTGGTTTTGAGTAATCTTCTCGAACTCTTGTGAGAAGAGTTTGGCGGCGAATTCTTTGGCGTCCATTCCTACCAAAGTCACATCGAGGTGGAGGTCGCTGCTAGTCCCGCTATCTTGATGGACACTCACGGCAATGACGTTGTTTCCCTGAACCAACGTTCCAGCAGGAACCTCTAGGAAATGATCGCTCACTGCAGACCCGCTATTCTTCTCTGAAGCGAAGGTCTTCTCAGTCACCTTGCCACCAGCCATGCGGACACGACCTAGCTCTTTGCCATTGAGATAAACCACAGCCCCATCATCAGCAGCAACCTTCAAGGCTGGATGCGGATGGGCAGCGAGATGGGTGATCTCGAAGCTCTTGCGAAAGTAGGTGGCGGCATGTTTGGCATCCGGATTGTCGCCAAACGAAACAGTCGTCTTAAGGGAGGACCCATCGTCGCTCTCGTAGCCAAGCGGCGCGGTCCCACTTTGCCAGGCACTGTCATCGAAATCAGTAGCTGTCCACTGCTCGCTAGGTGCGGTGCCGCTATCGAGGTATTTCCAATCTGAGGATCCTTTCGAAATGATCGATGTTTCCGCAATGACGCTGGAAACACAGAGCAATCCGCCGAATAGCGCAGAGGCAAGTAGCTTCATGATGGCGAGGCTATCGAGACAGGCTTGCTTTGGCAAACACCTACCGGTCAGTCATTGTGTGCTCCCAAAGAGCGGCGCTTTTCAAGCACCCCAGACCAGCTCGGCGGGTGGCCCGTCCTCCACGGACCGACCCCGCTCAGCGGCAACACCGTGCAGGCCGTTATCGATGAAGACGAGCTCTCCGTGGTTAGGGAGTCTCTTTGTGAACGGCTCCATGAACATCGCCAGCCCAACGACGCGCAAACAGTTCTACGACCTTCCGCGAGTAGACCCACGGGATTCATTCGGCGCGAATGCGCACGAAGAGAACTTGGTTCTTCTCGCCCTTGCGGGCTCCGAGCCGAAGCAAGCCTTCACCGCAGGTCACCCACGATTCGTTGTCGCTGATCCGACACACGCCTGAATTGCCTAAAGTGGCGTGATTGTCAGGAAGAAGGACGCGTTCCGTGGCCCGGATGACTTGCAGCGTCTTTGGGTTCACCTGCGCGATGAAGAGCGGGGCACGATGTCGAAAGACGTGATCATTGTTAGCACCCTTGCGTGTGTAGACGAGAAACAGGCCGCCACCGACCGTGACCCAATGTTGCTGGGTATTGTAGTTGCCGAGAGGCTTCCCGTCGTCGAACTGCCATTCCTTGACAGGATCGAAATGAAGGCCGTCCGGCCCGGAAGTCACATAGGCCGAGTGATCCGCTCGCAACGTGAGAAAGAACCTGTCGCCGAACTTGGTCAGTGAGGGTTCATAGAGTCCGCGCCCTTGCGGGATGTTCAGTTCGGAACCATGGCCTTTGTAAGTGAGGGTCTCGCTGTCAAAGCCACAACGCACGACCGCGCTGGTGTAATTGTAAGACTTGGGATCTCGTTGATAGCGCACTGGGAGGAGAAGGTCGCCGTTCGGCAGATCGACCCGTTGGGTTGTGCCGGCATTGGCCGCGGAGATGGTCTTCCCGGAATGATCCGTGTTTGGCAGGGTGAGGCATTTCATCGGCCCCCATGCACCATTGTCCGGATTCATGACGGCATAGGATACTTCTTCGCGCGCTCGGACCTCGCGCTTGCCGTCTTCGAAATTAAAGGTCTTGCCAGTGGCGATCACCCTTTCGGATTTGGCATGCCAAGTCGGCCATAGATCACCGGCGGCCACTTCAAAGCCATTGTCCTGGGGGGTGCGCTTCAGTGAGGGGATGACCTCTGGAGTCGTCCACGTCTGGCCAGCATCGTGGCTGATCGATTGGTAAATGTCGTGAAAGTTGTGGGTGCCTTTGCGCCCCGTTTCTGACATGATCGTGACCCAACGCGAGTTCTCCCCGGGGACATAGGCTGTCCGCGCCTGCCACCAGTCCCATTGGGTAGAGCGACCAGGGATCGACGTCAGCCTTTCCAGCTTCAAGGCAATCTGCGGCCATTCATTGGCAGAACTGCTTAGCAAAGACGCTAGGTAGAATGCGAGAGCAGCTGGGAGTCGTCGGATGGGTGGGGTCACCCCGTATCAACCCCTATTCTCCACGGCCTGGCAACTCAATCTGCAGCTTCTGGTTGAAGGTGCCGCGAGCGAGCGAGCTGCCCTGGCAGAATGGTCAGGCCGACCCATTCTGGGGAGTGCGCCCGGACTACTGGGGTGATCCTCTCATGGCCGGCGGCGGTTTCGACAGGACCACGAGCACATCTGTGTGCAGATCTACGAAATGACTCCGAGTCAGCAAGAGAGGGTGCGTTTTATCCAACTTCGGAGACCAAAGACGATGCTAGTGTCGTCCGCCGTTTGGCGAAAGGACGGCGAGACGCCCGAGTTGCTAGAGTTGCTAGAGTTGCTAGAGTTCTTGGAGCAATTGGATTAAGCCGAAATTCCTCAACCTTCCAGGCCCGCTTCGGAGGCGGTCGCGGCTATAGAATCGGAATTGTTCGCTCGCCTCAAGATCTCTGCTCGTAAGAGCGAGGGGGAAGTTACTCAACGGAAACTCCGACTCGGAGAAACAGCTGTGCATCGCCAGAGTCTGGCCATGTGAACTTGCCATCATCGCCTTGCTCGAAGACGGCGTCTGTGACTGGGGCAAAGTTAGTCATGTCGGTTGATGTTTGCAGTTCGTAGACTCTGCCTTCAACGAAGGGGAACGTGGCTGATACTTGATTGCCGTCACGTGTGACTGACAAGATATCAAATCGGCTGGCGCTGTCGGAAGCGAGGGTGCCAGCTGCGAACTCGATCGCGTTGCTTTGGCCATCATTGTCAAAGTCCCCCGTGCTGTCCTGAGTCAGGTCGCCAAAGTTGGCTATCTCGAAGTCGTCAGGTAACCCATCCTCGTCACTATCACCACCACCAACGGGAGGGCCGTCGTCTTCACCAATCGCTTCGCCAGGATTGTTGAAGAGGAACGCGATGTCGTCATCGCCATACGCTTGCGAGTAGAGTTGGAAGTCATCCACCGTGCCGTTCAGTCCGAGCGTTCCGATGAACGCTCCAATTTGAAGCACAGACGGGCGCTGATCATTGAAGCCGATGCTCTCGGCGATTTCAGCTACAACCACATTGTCTACGAAGATCTTTGTCAGTTCCGCGCCTTCCTCGGTGCCGTTGACGTCGGAGTGGCTCACGACAACATGATGCACCGTGTCTACGGTCAGGGCGGGCGATGTTGGCACAGCCTCTTCGCCTGCTGCGAACCATTGGAAAGGATTGGCTCCATCCGTGACGCCTAAGACAGTGGAGAAAGGATCGCCGACGACCTCGCCCTTGGCGAATAAGACAGCTGTGCCGTTGATCTCTGCAGGATCGATTTTGACCCACATGGAGATGGTTAGGCTATTCAACTCAGGCAATCCGACTTCTTTAGCGATCTCGCCAAAGGCCGCTCCGGCACCGTCAGCATCATTGAGGCGGACAGCTGTGCCACCGGCTAGACCGGGCTGACCTAGGGTAAAGGCACCGCCATTGACGGCCTGATAGGTTCCGTGAAAGCCATTTCCTGACACATCCGTCATCACCGTGCCTTCAGTCTCATCCATCGAAAAGTGGGTGAGCAATCCGCTCTCTTTCTCAATGCGCGTCGTGAGATCCACAATAATTGAGTCACTGCCTTCGTCATCACTGACAAACTCTAACTGAGCAACGAATGTGCCATCACGGCCCGCAGGATCCAACGAAATCGCGATGAACTCTGTCATGCCTGGAGCGATCTCTGTCGGCACGGTGCCGACGGTGAAACGGTCCTGATCTGGACCAGTGAGATTAGATGCGCTGATTGTTAGCGTCTTGGACTCACCAGTGTTGGTGATGGCGAGCTGCCTGTCTTGGGTTCCAGCTTTAGGTGGCAAGGTGCCGAAGACATTGCTAGCGATGACCGCAAGATTCGGATCTTCCACCCGCGCCGCAGTGCCGGGACTATTAAAGAGCGAGATGGCTTCTTCAGCAGAGAGTTCGACATCGTAGACTTGGAAGTCATCGATATCGCCACCATAACCTTGGCCGCCAGATTTCGTAGCAATCCAAAGACGGCGATTATTGGTGCCATCAATGTTGTCGTAATGGTCGTATCCGACGGGACTGTCAACTTCACCAATCAACTCGCCATTGAGAAATAAGCGTGAGCGGGTGGCCGTGTCATTTCCGAATCCATCCTCATCCAGATGCGTGACAACGGCATGGTAAATTTCGCCAGCCTGAATCGCATCAGGTTCCGTTTCGATGATGGTATCTCCGGCGACACGCCAACGTAGCGCATTCTCACCGGAGATATCCAAGCCATAGAAAGTGTCGTTGCCCCCGAACATCGGATCACGGTTGAGGAGTGCGCCAGGCCCTTCAGGTCTGAACCAAAGTGAGATACTAACGGACGGTAAATGGACGAGATTTCCCACCTGAATGTAAGAGTTTGGGTTGCCTGTGAATTGCACTGAAGTGCCGCCGTCTCCCGCGAATAGTGCGGGACGAGCGAAGGTCACGGACGCGCCGCCATTGGTGAAATAGCGCGCGCTGAACTCATTGCCCGTGATGTCAGCCACGTCGCCAAACGTTCCAATTGAGGTGCCGACAGGTTCGTCGAAGGGAAAGCGCGCGATCAACCCACCGGGACGGTAGGCGGTCCCTGTTAGAGTGATCTCACGTGCAGGATCGATGGTATCATTGCTCTCGATCACGAGCGTGGCAGAGACGCTACCATTTAAACCGTTTGGTGAGAAGCTGATCTCGATGCCCACTGTTTCTCCAGAAGGGACGGGAGCTAGTGGTAGATCAGTGACAATGTTAAACTGGGAAGCATTGTCACCGGTAAAAGAAAGGTTGCTGACTTCGAGTGTTTGTTTGCCGTCGTTCTGCAGCGTGAGCGTGGTGGTGGAAGTTTCTGTCGTGGCTACGACGGGAAAGCCTCCGCCACTGCGCGTGATGATCACCGGCACGTCCAGGCCTACGATGAGGTCATAGTCATCAATGCCACCGGCAGGCGCGCCCGGGCCATTGCCAGGCGTGAAAGGATCGCTCGGCATGTTGGCAGGACCATCGCCAGCGACCCATGAGCTGACGGCAATGAAATAGTCATCATCGGCAGGAGCTTCGATGTTGATGAAGCTATCCTGAGACTGGCCATCATCGTCATTGGTGGCTACGAGAGTGCCATCCGAATCGTAAAGCCCAACTACCGAATCCATGACACGGCCAATGGACCGTGCTTCCACATCGATGCGGATGACTTGGCCCGAGTTGGCCGAAAGTTTGTAGAAATCGATATCACCCGAATTGGCATGGTCGCCATCGCCATTGTTGCCCATAAGAGTCACGGCCTTGGCTTCTCCTGCAAGAATACCGCTGGGAGTGGCTGTTGGAATGCTATCATTGGGCTCTTGAGCTGAGCTTAAAGAAATCAGGCAGAGTGAGGCTGCTGAGATTACAGAGGAGATAGAGATTCTGCGGGGATCGATGGGTATCATAGGAGTGAGGCAAAGTTCGGTGACGAGGGGAAACTAGAGAGAGAAATGCAGAACACCAGCGCTTCGCGGCTTGTTCATTCTCCTGATTCTCGCCGTAGTGCTCGAAGACGTCGAGTTCTCCGCCTTTGCCTGTGGTCCAGACGGAGCTGGAAACGGGGCCATCGGCGGCTTGGGCGCGCACTTCGAGGTAGCCATAGCGGAATTGCTTCTTGGTGATGACGGCTGCGGTCGTGATTGGGACTTTGCGGCCGGTGCTATCGGACGCCGTAGGGGATGCCTTTGTCGGGTTGCTCTGAGAAGGGGAAGGTTTCTTCCCATTTCGAGGAGATGATGAGGTGGCCGTCTTTGAGGGCGATGTTGTTTGGAGAGAATTGCGAGGGTGCGCGGCCTTTCCAACGGTTCTCGTAGTGACCGTCGGCTCCTTGAATCCACCATTTATCGGTGTCGAGGGAATCGGCGTTGAACTCATCGCTCAGCTCCTCTGTGAGGATCCATTTACCCGTGTTTTGAGGATCGGAGTAGGGAACTTCTGCTTGGAGTTGAGCGGCAATCGACAGAGCGACGGCTAGTGAGAGGCTGAGGAATTGGGCGGAAGTTCGCATCTGCAATTCGCTCTTCTGTGCCATCTGACAGGGTTGAGTCAGAAGTGGCTACCCCAAGGCGAGTAAGGGGCGAACTTGGATCGATCTGGGGGTGATAGTAGGAGTGCCTCACGGGAGGTGGAATTCGAACCCGTATCTCGCTTGGCCGTTCTCGGCATTCGTTCCGAAAGTTGATATCACGCGCCCTGCCGGGGCGGAGAGAGGCAAGACGCATCCACTTTTCCTAGCACTGCACTGGCGCCAGATCCTCGACGCTAATCCTGTGCTAAGCGCCAAGGATATTGCTGAAAACGAGGGGCTTAAGCGTGCGAGGATCGATCAGATTCTCAGGCTGACGAAGTTGGATTACAGGATTCTAGAGGCTCTCCAGGGCATGCCTTCTAAACGGTTGAATAGGGATTTCAGCGAGCCGAAACTGGAGTTCCCCCAAGAAAGTGGACACGGATCAGACAGATCGCTCTGTTAGTTTAGGTGTGTTTTTTGAGTTTGGAAGTGCTGATTGAGGAAAGTTTCGGGCGAGACGTTTCCCAGTGAGCTATGGCGCCGTTTGTCGTTATAGAAGACTTCTAGGTAGTCGAAGATGGTTCTCCGAGCTTCGACTTTGGTATCGAAGCAACAGTCTTCAGGGAAGCTCTCCCGTTTGAGGCTCGCGAAGAAGCTTTCGTTGGCAGCATTGTCATAACAGTAGCCTTTCGCGCTCATGCTCTGAGGCAGGCCATAGAGAGCTATGAGCTTTCGAAACTCTTTGCTGGTGTATTGGCAGCCGCGATCAGAGTGAAAGAGGGGGCGACTGCCTAGAGGTAAGTTGGACATGGCTTTGGCTAGAGCGCTGGTGACGAGGACGGTGTGCATGGTTTCGGCAACACTCCACCCAACGACTGCTCGACTGTAGAGATCGATCACGACGGCGAGATAGAGCCATCCTTCTCGTGTTGCGACATAGGTGATATCACTGACACAGACTTGGCCTGGTGCGGAAGGCGGATTGGTGTTTGCTAGTATGTTTGGAGAGGCCTTCTGAGTAGGATCTTGAGTGGTTGTCTTCGGGCGAAAGGCGGCCTTGTAGCGGGCCTGGAGGCCGTTCTTCGCCATGAGGCGAGCCACGCGATTCTCTGAGCACGAGAGCCCATGTTCTTCCTTGAGTTCAGTGGTCATCCGCGGGCTTCCATAGACTTTGAGGTGGCGGTCTTCATGGATCTCTTTGATCTTGGAGACGATGATCTCGTTCTCCTGTGCTCGTTTTGAAGGTGGGCGTTTTCTGCCAGCGTAGTAGCTGCTTTTGGATAGATCGAAGGCCTCGCAAAGTTCAGTCACCTGGTAGCCTTCTTCCCGCATTTCATTGATCATCGCAAGCCTAGCTGCGGGTCCTCCGCTAGGATGCTGGCGGCCTTTTTTAGGATCTCACGCTGCCGCCTGAGGTAAGCGTTCTCGCGCTTCAGTTTCTGGTTCTCGTCCCAGAGTTCCTTGGCACTCGCTCCGGGCTGGCCGTCGTCGCCTACGGCTCCTTCGGCCATCCCTCCGCTCGCACCAAGGAACTGGTTCTTCCAATTTCGTAGGCTAGCAACGCTAACGCCAAGCTCTCGGGCAACTTGGGAGAGCGACTGGTCACTCGTCCTCAATAGGTCAACGGCTCCGTCTCGGAACTCCTGCGTGTAGTTCTTTCTTTTCTTTGGCATGGTCTGTATCTGGTTGTGTCAGACCTATCTAGCCGTGTCCATCAATTTGGGGGAACTTCAAACTGCGGAAGCTGATACCGCTCGCCCCTGACGAGCAGTGTGAGGTTTTCTCGACGATGAGCCACACAGTGTAAGCCGCTATCTGTTTCAACTCGCCTCGGATTTGGTTCAACCGTCCAAATCTAGAACTGTTGTCGAACTCCCAATTTGTTTCATCTGTTTCATCCAAATCAGGTCATTGGATGTAAATGCGAACTTCCTTATTGCGATCAGGTTGGGTTGGCTCCAACGATCAAACGTACCCCATTGGAACAGCAGTGTGCGTTAGGCTACATGGCGTGGCACCCGGGACGGCCGTAGGAGGTGACATTGTGAATGCTATTGGCCGGCAGATTTTACGTTCCAATTATTTCTTCAATAGCGCGGACGACAGCTTCACAT
This sequence comes from Caprella mutica, assembly GCA_947561585.1. NCBI lineage: Eukaryota > Metazoa > Arthropoda > Malacostraca > Amphipoda > Caprellidae > Caprella > Caprella mutica. Next base: position 15,066 of record CANNZV010001795.1, on the reverse strand, counting down.
TTCTGTTCATCCAAGGCGTCTGGATGTGGCGAAGCAAAGTGACCGGAGTCGTTGTCGAAATACTTACCCGAGGCGTCGGCGAATTCGTCGGACAGTGCAGCGCGGGTCAAAATGTCAGCGCCGATTTTCAAATCTTTCCCGTCCGAGCCGTAGGCTTCCTTAACCATTTTGCTGCCAAGAAACGAAGCTGGGTTCACGGCGACGATGACCGGGCCGCCGGCGCCTAGTGAAAGCGCTAGATGGCGCGACCACATGGTGAGTGCCAATTTACTCTGGGCGTAGGCGGCATTGGCAGAGAGGGAAACGCCACCGGATAAGGCATCGAGATCGACGGGCGACTGGGCGGCGGAGGACAGATTGATCACGCGGCCGGATGAGTCGAGCAAGGGTAGCAAGCGCTGGGTCAAGAGGTACGGCGCGATGCTGTTGACGACGAAACGGAGATCCATGCCGTCATCGGTGGTCGGATCGGGCGCATTGAAGACGCCGGCATTGTTGATCAAAACGTCCAACTTCGGATGCTGTTCGGCGACGGCTATGGCAAGGGACTCTACTTCGCTCATGCGTGAGAGGTCGGCGACGTAGGTTTCGATCTTGCTTGCGCCAGTGAGTGCTTTCTCGGCACGCGCCAGCTTTTCTGAACTGCGCCCGTGGAGTAGAATGTGGTGCCCTTTCGAGGCTAGCATCATGGCGGTTTCGAGCCCGATGCCATCAGTCGAGCCGGTGATGAGAATGGTCTTATGCATGAGAAAGTCCGTTAGTTTGAGAATTCTGGCAGGATAGTGTCCGCCAGTTGCTGCAGGGTTGTTTCGATGTCTGCTTCGTTGAATCGTAGATTGAGTGCGACGTGGTTGACGCCGATTTCCTCACGCGATTTCAGATAGTTGAGCAACCGGTTCGCTCCCATTCTGAAACCGAGGTGGATGGGTTGTGGTGGCGTGTCAGGGTCTTTAGCGAGGTCGATGTAGAGCGGTTCCATGACTGGCAGGGCAGGTCGACCGGATTGCTCGAGCCGCTCTCGCCAATCGCGAATGGTCTTGGCCTGCACGACGGTGTTCTGAGGGTAGAGCATCCATCCGTCACCGTTCTGAGTCAGCCAATCGGAGTCTTGCTGGCTGCCGCCCGTGATGAGCAACGGAAGTTTACCGCCGACCGGCTTTGGCAACATGTCCATGCCGCCGCCGGGACTGCCGAAGGCGTTGTCGAAGGCTGGTGCCTCCTCGGCCATGCGTTTGATGTATTCAAAGCTCTCGCGGAAACGAGCGCCGCGATCGTCGAATGGCTGATTGAGCGCCGGATACTCGTCGGGGCGATCTCCCGAGGCAATGCCGAGGATCAATCGCCCGCCTGATAGAACATCCGCAGTCGCCGCAGCCTTTGCGACATGGGCCGAATGTCGCAGAGGCAAGATGATGCTAGAGACTCCGAGGGCGATGGTTTCTGTCTGCGCGGCAAGGTAACCGAGGTAGACGAAGGGATCGTATGTTTGACCAGCATCGCCAAACGAGGGCACATTGAAGGGCACATCACGCAGCCAAACGGCGGAGAACCCTAACGTTTCCGCAAGCTGCACCCGTTCGAGGTGCCGCGTCATCGTGGGAACGGGACTGCTCGTGTAACTCTCGAGCGGCACGACCAGGCCGACGCTCAACTGGCCGGTTCGGAAGACGGCGTTGTAGCCCCGGTTGATCGTTTGGAATGCTGTTCGTTCTTCAATCATTCTCGATTACGACCTTCCCCATCGCTTTTCCGCTTTCCAGGCGAGCGTGGGCACGCCCGGCTTCTTCAAGCGTGAAGTGCTCTTCATCAAGGACGGGTGTTAGTCCCCCACCTTCAGCGATTTCTGTCAGTTTGCTTAGGATTTCGCCATGCTCTTCTCGCTTATGGTTGTGCAACATCGGGATCAACATGAACACGACATGCAAGGACAAGCCTTTGAAGTGCGCTGTCGTGAGATCCAATTCGCACATCGACACGGTGGTGGCGACCTGACCGTTCAACGCAGCAGCCTCGAACGAGTTGGTCAAGTTGGCGGCGCCGACGGAATCGAACACAAGGTCGAAGCCTGCGCCGTCGGTATGTTTAGCGACGTATTCCTCGACGGTCTCGGTCTTGTAGTTGATCGGCGTCGCTCCGAGTTTCTCGATCATTGCCAGCTGTTTGTCACCGCCACCAGTCGAATACACGTCGGCTCCCAAGTGCTTTGCTAGCTGCAGAGCCACATGGCCGACGCCACCCGAGCCACCATGCACCAGAACTTTCTGGCCAGCTTTGATCCCCGCCCGAATAAGCCCTTCGTAGGCCGTGATGGCAACCAAGGTCAGCGCGGCAGCTTCCCGCATCGACAGGTTCTTCGCTTTGGGAGCAACCAGGTTTGCATCGGCAACGATGTACTCGGCTAAAGAGCCAGGCAGATCTGCAAGACCACCGGCACAGCCATAGACTTCATCGCCAACAGAGTACCCTGACACACCCTCACCAACCACTTCGACAGTGCCGGCAAAGTCCATACCGAGGATGGCCGGTGTATCCGGCGACAGGGGTAATTCCTTACCCATGTTGCGGATCATGGTATCGACCGTGTTCACACTGGACGCCGCGATCTTCACGAGGACATGTCCGGCTTTCACTGCCGGCTTGTCGATTTCCGCAGCTTCAAAAATTGAGTCTGCGCCGTACTCCTTGACGAGCATTGCTTTCATAATCCTATCGAGGTTGTTGGTTGTTACTTAATTTCCTGAACGTTCTCTACGAGACCATTCCAATTCCGCTGGTTCTCCATGTCGAGCTGCATTGCTTTCTCATCGGCAATGCTGAATCGTTTGATCGCGGGAGTCTTGCTAGTCGCTTGGTAGAGCCAGTAGGCCTCTGCCTTGAGTGCTTCATCGATCGGTTTGTCGATGGATTCGTAGACGGTCTGCTTGCAGGCATTGATCGAATCCGCCGGGAAGGTCGCGATGCGCTTGGCGAGGTTGTCGACGTATTCACCGATTTCTTCCGGATCGAGTGCCTTGTTGATCGTGCCATAAGCTTCTGCCTCGTCCGCCGTGAAGTCGCGGGCACTTAGAATGATTTCCAAGGCTCGGCCGAGTCCGACCTGTCGCGCCATGCGAGAGGCACCTCCGCCGCAGGGGAGAATCCCCATGCCGACTTCCATCTGCATGAACTTGAATTTGCCGCGAGCGGCGAAACGCATGTCGCACGCGAGCGCGAACTCATGACCGCCACCGCGTGCGAAGCCTTCGAGCTTGGCGATGGTTGCTTGGGGCAATCGGCTGATGCGCTCCAGGACAGATTGTAGGTCTAGCAATTTCGCCTCCTCGCGTGAGACGGCTTCGGTCGACATGTCCTTGAGCAGGTTGGTGTCGTAGTGACAGACCCAGATCTCGGGGTGAGCGGATTGGAACACGACCACCTTGACTTCGCGGTCGCGTTCGAGCCTCAGCGCGAGAGTGTTCAGGTCAGCTAGCATTTCTTGCCCCTGAAGATTCACAGGAGGGAAATCAATCGTGACGGTCAGGACGCCGCCGTTGTGTTCTGCTTTGAATGTTTTGTAGCCTTCGTAGCTCATGGTCTTTTTAGTGCTTGGTTAGTTGGTCGAGATTTCCAATCAATTGGCGAATCCAATCGATTTATCGTTTTCCATGAGCGATTATGGAGTCTAAGTTTCATTTGCATAATTGGTTGTTTAAATTAAACTCATGAGTGAAACGAATAGATCCACCTATAAGCTTGAGACAGACCTGATTAGCCTCCGCGCGCTGGTGGCAGTCATTGAGGAGGGCGGGTTCACCGCCGCAGCGAAGCGGATCAACCGAACGCAATCGGCGATCAGCCTTCAGATTGCCAAGTTGGAAGAGCGGGTGGGCATCAAGTTGCTGGAGCGCACCAGCCGATCGGTTTCGATCACGCCAGCTGGAGAAACCTTTGTGAGCTATGCCCGGCGGATTCTTGAACTGGCCGACGAGGCGATCCTGGCAGTCACTTCGCCAGAGGAATCGACCGTGCTGCGCGTCGGATTCGCGGAATACCTCGTGCCGCAGCATTTGCACTCCTTACTCGCGCGCTTTCGTCGAGCGCATCCTAACTGTGACTTAAGTCTGGTGTTAGGATCAGGAGTAGAGATGCTGGAATCAATGAAGCTGGGCGATCTCGATCTCGTCTTCACCGGCCCTGAGGCCGAAGGCGGTCAGTTGCTCTGGGAGGAGCCGCTGCGATGGACGGGTTCAGGAGAATTTACCGGTGACTCGGACAACCCCATCGAGCTGGTGCTCATGCATGCGCCATGCAGCTATCGACAGATCGCCTTCGATGCCCTAACGAAAGCAGGCAAGGCGTGGAAGCTTTCCATCGATGCCAACTCGGTGCACGCGGTTCAGTCAGCAATCCGAGCTGGTGTGGGTGCCAGTGTCTTGCCAGTGTCTGCCATTCTCGAAGACATGCCGCTGCTGCCGGCTGACTTGCCCGAACTGCCGAACACCTCGGTGATGAGCTACTTGGCTTCCGATGGCCAGAACCCTTACGCCCAACGATTCACCGACGTTCTTATTGCCGGAATCGAGGACAAAACGCAGCGCATCTCGACTGCGTAAAGGATGTTCTCGCTAGCGGAGATCATCCGTTTCATTTCTGGAATTCGAAACGCTGAGTAACCTGCCGAACGCGAAACTTTGTGATCATTGAGCCCAGAAGGCGAACTACGTATCAGAAAGGAGTTCTAAACATAGCCCACGAATGCTGAAATCTGGAAGGCTACAACATGAGGAACCACAATCCGCATCCAACTTTGAAGTGAAGAGCTACCCCGCAAGGGCTCGAACCTTGAACGACTGGACCAAAACCAGTTGTGTTACCATTACACCACGGGGTAAACGCTCTGGTTCTTAGCCCCGCCCCTGGCCGCTTTCAAGGGCCGGATTTGAAAATTTGCATCTCGGGTCGCTTCCGGTTGCGAAGCCTTGGCGGCCCCATATCCTTCCCGGACCATGGCCTGTAAGATTGACCCCAGCCTCCACCGTGAGAAGAAGCCTAGCTGGATCAAGGTTCGCCTCCCGAATAACCCAGTTTTCTGGTCTACGAAGTCACTCGTTGCTGACCTGAAATTGCACACGGTCTGCGAGGAAGCGCAGTGTCCAAATCGCTGGGAATGCTGGGGCCAGGGCACGGCGACTTTTATGATTGCGGGTGATCGCTGCACGCGGGCTTGTGGCTTTTGTGCGGTGAAGACGGCGAAGCCTTTCGCGTTGGAGGCGGATGAGCCGCAGCGGGTGGCTGAGGCGACGAAGCGGATGAATTTGAACCACGTGGTGATCACCGCGGTGGCGCGAGATGATGTGGCTGATGGTGGCGCGGATCATTTCGTGCAGACGATCGCCGAGGTGCGCAAAGTGAATCCTGGCATCACGATCGAGATCTTGGTTCCCGATTTCAATTGTAAGGACGATGCGATTGCTGTGGTTGTGGAGGCGCGGCCGCATATTTTTAATCACAATCTAGAGACGGTCGAGCGGCTGACGCCTTTGGTTCGTTCGCGAGCGAAGTACCAGCGTTCCCTTGATGTTTTGAAGAAGGCTAAGGATCTTGGTGGCAACCGCATCGCGACTAAGAGTGGGTTGATGTTAGGGCTTGGCGAGACGGAGCCGGAACTTTTCCAGGCGATGGATGATCTCATTGCTCACGGGGTGACGGTGTTGACGCTAGGACAGTATCTGCGGCCTTCGGCAAATCATCTTCCCGTGGTGGAGTACATTCACCCTGACAAATTCGCGACTTACAAGGCGATAGCTGAGAATAAGGGGTTCCGGCATGTGGCTTCTGGGCCGTTGGTTCGTAGTTCTTACCATGCGGCGGATTTCAAGCCTGAGCTTGATTTGGCGGAGTAGGTTGCCCTTTTGAGAGTGGCTTATCGCAACGCAAGGACAGAGGAGGATGCCGTGGTGGCTGTGGCCGAATGTGCTCAGTCTGGATGCTCCTGCGGTGGCGCTTGTTTGGCATGTGGGCTTTGCGCGGTTCTATGGGGTGCCGGTGGATTGGTTGACAGCGGGTTTGTTAGGGATGTCGGTGTGGATGATCTATGTGATGGATCGGTTGTTGGATGGGTGGCGTGCGGGTGAGCCTGAGTTGACGCGGCGTCATGCGTTTCATCGGCGTCATGCTCGGGTGTTTGTTTGTGGGGTGGTCTTGGCGTTTGGAGTGGCAGTGGTGCTGACTTTGCAGGCCGAGCGGCGGTTGTGGGCGTTTGGTGGGGTGATGTTGGTCTTGAGCTTATGCTATGGTTGGCTGGTGCATCGGCGGGTCTTTCGGGTGCCGAAGGAGGTGCTTTGTGGGGCTATGTTTAGTGTAGGGGTGTTAGCCTCGCTCTTTGTCGTGCCGGTGCCTTGGGTGTCGCTGGTGCTTTTTGCGTTGGTTTGCACGGCGAATTGTGTGGTCATTTCTTATGCGGAGGATGAGATTCCGAGGAAGTATGCTTCATGGGTCAGTGTCAGTTTGTTGACGCTGATCGTGTGTGCGTTGTTTGCTGGGGGGCTTGTTCATTTACTCATGGCAGCCTCTTTGTCCGGGCTGCTTGGTTTGCATCTGGCTCGCTGTGAGCGGGAGGTGAAGCGGGTTCTGGCAGATGTATGGCTGCTGACGCCTTTGATAGGATGGCCTTGGCTATGAGCTATGATGTTTTAGCACCTGTCTATGCGACGTTAGAACGGTTGGCCTTTGGATCGGTCCTGCAGCAAGCGCGGTGTGCGCCATTGCGGGTGGGTATAGCGCCTTCTGAGGTGCTTGTGCTAGGTGATGGGGATGGCCGCTTTCTTGAACAAGCGATCGCTACTTGGCCGTCAGCAAGATTCGTCGTGGTGGACCAGAGTGCGGTGATGTTGGCCATGGCGAAGCGGCGTGCGGGTGGGGAGCGGGTGCGTTTCTTGCAGGCGGATGTTCGGGGTGGATTGGGTTTGTTAGGAGGGGAGCGATTCGATGTCGTGGTGAGTCATTTCTTCTTGGATTGTTTTACGGAGACAACTTTGGGGACCTTGGTGCCTGAGATTGCTGCGAGGTTGCAGCCAGATGGAATGTGGTTTGTGAGTGATTTCGTGGGGGAGGCTTGGTGGCAGCGGGTGTTGCTGTGGTTCATGTACCGATTCTTCCAAGGCCTGACGGAGACGGAGGCGGGTGAAATGCCGCCTTATGGAAGTCTCATTTCGGCGGAAGGGTTTGTTGGTCAAAGACTTGGCGCGTGGCGAGGCGGTTTCGTGGTGGCCGAGGCTTGGAAGAAATAAGGGATGGTTTTTAAACATGTAAGGCTTGTTGGGCTAACTTTGCAGCGGTATATTCGCTACTTAGTTAGCTATGAAAACGAAACTACCACGCAGGGTTGGAAGGGCGTTTACGCTCTTGGAGCTGATTGTTGTCATGAGCATCATTGCCATCTTGTCTACGGCTGGGTTGAAGGGCCTGGGCGCGGCGAAAGAGTATGCGAGGCGGGTGCAGGCGCATACGGATTGCTTGAATATCCAGTTGGCGCTGGAGAATTACCTCGTTGAGGAGAGCCAGTTTCCAGCTGCCTGGTCGGGTAAGATGGGGATGGAGGGAGACTTTCTAACCACCTTGATGGGGAAGAAGGGGGCGTATAATCGAACGGGGACGACCTATTTCGATACGGGACAAGTGACTAACGATCGTCGGGCTCACGGTTATGTGGTGTATTTAAGACAGTTCAATGACCCTTGGGGCACGCCCTATCAGATTCGCCTTGATGTGGCTGGAGATGGTTATGTGCCGTTGCCTGGTGCTTACCATGACCGCTTGGGTGAAGAATTGCTGGGCCGGGAGATCTTTGTGCATTCTGCGGGGAGGGATCGGGAGTTCTCTGCGCCGGAGGATAATGTTACGAGTGTGGACTAGGGCCATTTCTCCTGGCTTGATCTCTTAGGACGCCCATGATCACGTGAAGCGAGCGCGTTTGCGCCCTATTTCACATGACCCTCAAGGCGCTCTCTTTCCGTATTCTATTACCGATAAGCCTGCTTCTGGTGCCTGCGTGTGAGAAGGCTGGGGATGGGGCTAGTTCCGCAGTTGCACCTTCGCGTGTGGATCAGTTTGAGGGGCAAATGGAGCGTTTGTTAGGTGAGGTGCGTGACGCAGCGGTGGATGACAATCGCTTTCTTGGGGATCGTTCGATACGCCAGCTTCAGCAGCAGCTGACTCAGCAAACGGCGGCAGGGCCGAATACGAATCTAGCGAATGTCTTCCAAACGCGGATGAAACTTGGAGTGGGTTTGCTGAGGAATGGACGTGAGGAGGAAGCTCGAGCTGAACTGACAGAGTGTTATCGGATTGCGCATAAGGCGCAGGGCGTGCCGCCTGAGATGCGGGTGAATAGCGCTTACGAACTTGGGATTGCTTACTTGCGCCTTGGCGAGACGGAGAATTGTTGCAAGCAGCACAACGCGAATAGCTGTATCCTTCCTTTGCAAAGTGAGGGGCTGCATTCGGAGCAGCAGGGCTCGAAGATGGCTTTCGATTTGTTCAAGGAAGTGGTGGGTGCTACGGCGCCTAATACGTCGAGGCATGTGGCGGCTAAGTGGCTGATGAATGTGGCGGCAATGACGTTAGGGACGTATCCCGATGCCATTCCCGTGAATCAGCGGGCTAAGTTGGATCGTGTGGGCGATTCGGATAAGGCATTTCCAAAGTTTACTAACATCGCGCCTAAGAGTGGGCTGGCGACCTTCGGGCTGGCTGGTGGGGTGTCGATCGATGACTTCAACGGAGATGGCTATTTGGATATCCTGACGTCGAGTTGGGATAGCAGCGTGGCTATGATCCTGTTTCTTAATCAGCAGGATGGGACCTTCAAGCGCTGCCAAGAAGAGGCGGGCTTAGAGAATCAGTTAGGCGGTCTCAATCTCATCCAGGCGGATTACGACAACGATGGTGATCTCGATGTCTATGTTTTACGAGGGGCGTGGTTAGGTCGAAATGGGGAGCATCCGAATTCGCTCCTGCGCAATGAGGGCAACGGTGCCGATGGCGTGCCGCGTTTCACGGACGTGACCTTTGCTTGTGGCTTGGCTGACAAGCATCATCCGACGCAGACGGGTGCTTGGGCTGACTTCGATCTGGACGGCGACCTGGACTTGTTTGTAGGAAACGAAACGGGCATGGGCCACGAGAGTGCGTGCCAGCTCTTTCGAAATGAAGGAGTGCAGCCGAATGGCGATGTTAGGTTTATCGAGATGGCCAAGGAAGCGGGCGTGACGAATGACCGCTGGACGAAGGGCGTGTCCTGGGGCGATTACGATAATGATCGTTATCCCGATCTCTACTTGTCGAACATGGAAGGGATGAACCGGCTCTATCGGAACTTGGGTGATGGCACCTTCGCCGATGTGTCAGAACAAGCTATGGTGGGTGGCCCGGATTGGAGTTTCCCTACGTGGTTCTGGGATTATGATAATGATGGGGCGTTGGATCTCTTTGCTTCGTTTTATTCGCCGGATGCGGGCGAGGCAAATTCCTACTACTTTGGATATAAGACGCCGGATAATAAGTTGCCCGGTGTTTATAAAAACGACGGTAAGGGTGGTTTCATCAATGCGGCACGCGCGACGGGCGTGGATCTGCCGATGATGCCAATGGGGTGCAACTACGGTGATATCAATAATGATGGGTGGTTAGACTTCTACTTGGGCACGGGAAATATCGGGATCGAGCAAGTCACGCCGAACCTGATGTTCATCAATCGCGAAGGGAAGCGTTTCGATAATGTGACCTTGAATGGCGGCTTTGGTCATTTGCAGAAAGGCCATGGCATTTCTCTCGCTGATCTCGATCATGATGGTGACCTCGACATCTTTGCGCAAATGGGAGGGGCGTTTCCAGTGGATCGTTTTTACGATGCGCTCTCCGAGAATCCTGGTTTTCAGAATCAGTGGCTTAGCGTGACTTTGGAAGGGGCGGAGTCCGCGCGTTCCGCGATTGGTTGTCGGATCAAAGCGACCTTTCAGGATCAAGGCAAGGTGAGGAGCATTTACCAGACAGTGAGTTCTGGTGGCAGCTTCGGGAGCAACCCACTTCGGCAGCATCTGGGATTGGGTAAAGCGGTCAAGGTGAGCGCCTTGGAAATCTTCTGGCCGAAGACCGGTAAGACGCAGGTCTTCAAGGATATCGACGTGAATCAATGGCTGCGGATCCGAGAGGATGCGAGTGAAGTCGAGGTCGTCACCCACAAGACCTTTAAGATTGGAGCCTGACTAATTTCTATGCCCTACTTCACGAATGATGCGATTGTTGTTGGGCTCCTGCTCCTTTGTCTAACGTTTGTCTTTGCGACTTCTTCCAGCACGAACTTGGTCTGGAGACGTTTCTATAGCGTTTTCCCGCCACTCTTGCTTTGTTACTTTCTCCCGGCGTTGTTGAACTGGCCGCTTGGGTTGGTATCTGGTGATCATTCCCAGCTCTACTTCGTTGCTTCACGCTATTTCCTTCCTGCGAGCTTGGTCTTGCTCTGCTTGAGCGTGGACTTTCGTGGGCTTGTCAGGTTGGGGCCTAAGGCGGTCATCATGTTTCTCACGGCGACGGCGGGGATCATCTTAGGAGGTCCGATCGCTCTGCTGCTCATTAGCAATGTGGCGCCGGAATGGTTAGGCGCGGATCCTTCTGAGGTGTGGCGTGGCTTGTCCACTGTGGCCGGGAGCTGGATCGGTGGTGGTGCGAATCAGACCGCGATGAAAGAGATCTATGAGGTGAGTGACTCGCTCTTTACGACGATGATCATCATCGACGTGGTCGTGGCCAACCTTTGGCTGGCGTTCCTTCTCTTAGGCGCCAATCATCACGCTAAGGTGGACCGTTGGTTGAAGGCGGATGGATCAGCGATCGAGGAGTTGAAGATGAAAGCGGTGGCATTCCAAGCGAAGGTCAGACGGATACCAGAAACGAAGGATTTGCTCATGCTGCTGACGGTGGCTTTCGTGGCGACGGGCTTGGCGCATTGGGGTGGGGGCAATTTGTCTGCGTGGTTTGAAGCCAACACTTCGGGGAGCAACTCTTTCCAATCGAGCTTCTTCTGGCTCATTGTCATTGCGACAACGCTGGGACTAGCGCTCTCCTTCACGCCTTGTCGGTCGCTGGAAGGTGTGGGTGCTTCGAAGGTAGCCTCGGTCTTCATCTACCTCTTAGTCGCGACGATTGGTATGAAGATGAACTTGAGTGAGGTGGGGAAGAATTTGGGGCTTTTCGCAGTGGGGCTGACGTGGATGCTTGTGCATGTAGTGCTCTTGTTAGTAGTGGCTAAGCTCACACGTTCTCCGTTCTTCTTTGTTGCGGTAGGTAGCCAAGCGAATGTCGGCGGGGCTGCTTCCGCTCCAGTGGTGGCGGCGGCCTTCCATCCGGCCTTGGCACCTGTGGGTGGGATTATGGCTGTGTGTGGTTATGTGCTAGGTACCTACGGGGCTCTCTTCTGCGCTTACTTGATGCGCGTGATCACAAACTGAAATTATTACGACAATGAAGAGAAGTGATCTACTCAAGCTTGGTGTCTCGACCTTGGCTACCATGGGCTTAGTGAGTCCTGCGCAGGGTGAAGAAGCATCAGGGAAGAAGGTTATTGTGGTAGGTGCTGGGCTTTCTGGTCTAGCGGCTGCAGGTGAGCTTCAGGCTCACGGGTGTCAGGTGTTGGTTCTGGAAGGACGCGATCGGGTTGGTGGCCGTGTATGGACGAGCAAGAAATGGCAGGGACTGCCGTTGGATCTTGGGGCGTCGTGGATTCATGGGGTTGATGGCAATCCAATCGCGAAGTTGGCTCTTAAGATCGACGCTGAATTGGCGAGCACTCACTATGAACGCAACGAACTCTATCATTCTGATGGAAAGCCAGTTTCCGAGGGCGTCGAGAATTGGATTGAGGAATTGCGCAAACTCCTCAAGAAGGGGATAGGGAAGGCACAGCATGGCGATGATCGCACGATTCGCTCTATTGCTGATGATGTCTTACAGCACGCTGGTTGCGATGCGGAGACGATACGATTGCTGAACTTCATCTTGAGCGGCGAGATCGAGCAAGAGCACTCCGGGAGTGTCTCGGAACTTTCCGCGCATTGGTATAATGAAGCCGAAGCGATGGAGGGGGACGATGTCGTGTTTAAAGATGGCTACCAAGTCATCACTGAATATCTAATGGAAATGTTAGATGTTAATCTCGGGCAAGTGGTTGAGGAGATCAACTGGGAGGAGGCGGAAGTGAAGGTCACGACAAACAAGGGCGTGTATGCTGCCGATTGCGTGCTGGTCACGTTGCCACTTGGGGTGCTGCAATCAGGTAAGGTCAAATTCACGCCTGCGCTGCCTATGCCCAAGCAGAAAGCAATCGAAGGGTTGGGTATGGGGGTGCTGAATAAATGTTATCTGCGGTTTGCCGAGGTTTTCTGGGATGAGGAGTCAGATTGGCTGGAGTTCATTCCAGAGAAGCATGGTGAATGGACGGAGTGGGTGAGTTTCGCCAGAGCGCTAGATAAGCCTGTGTTGCTCGGTTTCAATGCGGCTGATCGAGGCCAGGAGATTGAGGCCTGGTCTGATCAGCAGATTATCGCTAGTGCCATGAAGACGCTGCGGACTATCTACGGTGATGACATTCCCGATCCAGTGGATGCGCAGATCACTCGCTGGGCCTCTGATCCATTCGCTTTCGGCTCTTATTCGTTCAACAAGATTGGCTCTCGCCCCGGCATGCGGGAGAAGTTGGCCGAGCCGCTGGCTGATCGTTTGTTCTTCGCGGGAGAAGCTACGAGCTCAGACTACTTTGGCACGGCTCACGGAGCTTACCTCTCGGGCCTGAGAGCAGCGGCCGAAATGTCAGAGTGAAGTGAAGCAGGTTTGTTAGTTTCGGAACGATTTAAGGAGCTTGGGGTTCTTTGCGAGTTTGTCCATGGTGCTGGTGGATCCATAGCCGCTGATGAATTGACCTTTTGTATAGACCTGAACGAGGAAGCCATGAATTTTCATGTAGCTCTCCCAGGCTTTGCCGTTGCTTAGCCGGGCAGCGCTGGTGTCTTTTGTGAGGAATGTCAGGTCTTCATTTGGCTTCAACTTGAGCTTTGTCAGTTTAGGCTCTAATATGCGATCAAGGTGTTGGCTGATGAACTGCCGATCACGTTGCCTTTCTTTGGTGGATCGGCGTAGAAGACCCAGAGGACTTCTAATTCGAGGTCCTTTGGGTGGCTGTTATTTAAAGCGATTTCGGCGGAAATAGTCGCACCTTTGCTAGCTCCCGTGCGCCTTGCTCGTACGGAGATCTTGGGTCGGGTTTCCTTATTTAAGACGACTTTGTTTTCAAGCTGGGGGAAGTCCATGACATAATTCTTGTCAAAGTCAGAGAGTTTGGCGCGGGGGATGGACTTGAGCTCTCCGGCGAGGTCTCGGATCTTCACGTGTGTCTCGGTGACCGAGACTAGAGTGCCTTTCATTTCATGTCCGGTGGTAGCCGTCCAGTTCCGTGGCTCCTGAGCCTGGGAAGGAGAGGTTAGGATAAGGGGGGCGGCAGCAACGAAGAGCCCTAGCAAGATGCGTTTAAATTCCATAGCGAGGAGATTCTCAGCGTGCCGAGAGGGGCTGGCAAGAGATTGAGTCTATCGGAGGCATATTTATCGAAGGTTCTGATCTAGACGTCTTCGGTGATCTGGCCGCTGAGGGTGAGCTGTGCTTTGACGAGCTGGTTCGCCGCATCGGATTTCACCTTCGAGTTGAATGAGGTTTCCCAAGCGTCCCATGACGCTGACTTGGATGTCCAGGCGTTCACCGGGAATAGCTGTTCCCAATACTTTCACATTTCTCATGGCGGTGAGGCGGACGTCTGACATGGAGGCGATGCTAGGATCCGTCTGTGCGACGACGCCTCCTAGTTGTGCAAGGGCCTCTACCATGATGACGGCGGGGAGGATGGGGTGCTCTGGGAAATGCCCGCGGAGGAAGTCTTCGGTGCCGAGGATGGTGTAGGTGCCTGTGCCGCTGATGCCAGGTTCGAGTGCGGTGATTTCGTCGACGAAGCGAAAGCCGTCTCCATGTGGGAGGCTTTGGAGGGCTTGTTTTAAGCAGGGGGCAGAAGAAGACATGGGTGGTGGGACGTAAGTCGACTCAGGGCTGTTTCTTGAGGGGTGCTCGTAAGGATAGCGTGAGGGTGCTTTTGAATGGCGCGGTTTCCCCTTTGGCGGTTCCGGGTAGGCCTAGACTGTGTAATTTGCCATCTAGTTTGATGGCGGTGCTGGCAATCTGCCTTTGTTCGATATCTATCAGTGTGAGGCCTCGCACTTTGGAGAGCTTGATGGCGACGCCGGGACTTTCTTGTTGCGTGGAGTCTTCGTGGAGCGTGGCTTCGAGTCGGCCGCGCAGTTTGACGAGCGCTAGTATCTTGCCGTTGTGTTCTTTGAAGCCGGTGAAGGTGCCGACGAGTTCCCAGCTGGCTTGGCCATGTTTGGGGAAGATAAGAGTGTCTTCCCTCGTCCATTTGTGACCGATGGGGACAGGGTTTGGTGGAAGGCCTTGTTGGAGGAGGGCCTGGGTGAGTGATTTCCAGGGAATCTGTGACCAGGCTGAGTTGATCTCTGCTGGGGATGGCTTGCTTTTCGCTTTACGATGTAGCCGTAGTTGATGCGTGCCGTCCTTTGCCTTGGTAAGTTGATACCGATGCCTAACTAATTGTTCCGTGTGTTGTAGAAGCGTGCCTTGGATGCCTCTTCGATCTTGAAATCGTAAGGGCATGCTAGGATCAAAGTAGTAGCGGCTGCGGTCTCCGGCGACATGGAGGTCCATCCGGACTTGATCGCTAGCGATCTCCCAACCTGCGTCTGGTGAGGGGATGAGATGGAGGTGCTGTCTCCACTCGAGCGTTTGTTTCCCCAGCCCGGAGACATTCGCGGAGGCTTCGAACCGTTGTAGCCAGTGGTAGGATTTACCAGGTTTCCAGTCTGGTGAGAGCAGGTGGGTGGGTTCGTTATCGTCGACTATCTCTGCGGTTGTCTGTGCTTCTTGGGCGCAAACGGAGAGTGCCAAAGCGAGGGGGCCAAGGCAGCAAGTGAGTAG